>JANSTW010082115.1:0-19370 GCA_027564275.1 Diadocidia ferruginosa | reverse complement strand
ATTTATGAATATATTTTCGATTTAAGGATTGAGAACGAATTAAATTAAGCTTAAGATTATATCTTTATAATTATACTAAATTAATTTATATTAAATGCCACTTTTATTAATTTAAATGAAATTTTTTTATTTGCACTAATAATTTTATAGTTTTAATTTATGATTTTTTTATGCCAAAGGGAAAAAATTAGTTTGTTGGCGACTAAATAGCATGTTACTTAGAACAAGATAATGTTCCGCAAAAATCTTGTTCTAAATCTTAATCTCCCAGGGAATTTTTTCTAGTGCCCAAATTATGGTCAATTTCTCAATAATTTTTGATAAAAAAAAATGCGGGGAAAAAAGCAAAAATAGGAAATTTTTATTAAGTTATGTGAAAAATGTTTTTATAGTATTTTTAAACCAGTACTTTATAAAAACAACAACAAACAACAAAATTGCAATGCAAAAAGTAGAAAAATTGAGGGAGTTTTTAAGATGTAAAGAATAATGCTTAGGCTTTAAATAAAAATTTTGAATAAGCCTTTAAAAAATTGTTAACATAATAACTCTACATCACTACTTTCTATCATCGCATATTTGTCTACAGCACAAGGAGCTACTTACTTTACTAATATTATAATATTTATTGTAAATTTTAACAAAAAATACTTCTAAAAGTTTATTACATTAAATCAATCATTATTTTTAAAAAATTAATGTTTTTTACATTCTTGTTTTAAGTTATGTATTATTTAAAAATAAGTAATTAAATGATCTAATTTTAATTTCTATTATAAACCATGACTACGTTCTTTTTTGAAGCTTATTACTTTTTAGATTTATAAAAATGTCCTCTATATGGTATGCAAGTAAGTTGAATTGTAATAAAACTTCCAATAATTCAAATATTGTGCCATTCTTAACTAGTACCAAAAAGGTTAGTCGTGTTGGCCTTCATAAAACTAGTGCACAGAGTCATAAAAGTTCAAACTCATCAAAAAATAATTTGCCAATTTTATTAGACGAAGTTTCTGTAATAAAAAAATCTTCAACTACAAATTATTCACCAAAATCAATGTTAGATCAAAACATAAAATCCAAAACAATTAAGCAATATTTATACAAACCGGAAACATCGTCTGTTTCCTTCCAATTTCCTTCCATATCAAAACAAATTTTTTCTGGTTCTACCCCAGCAATATGTACTGGAGATAATTTCAATGAAGATGATATATACCCACTATTGTATTCATCTGTTGAAAAAGGAAAACACCAAAAAAATCCTAGAAAAATGTTTTTATCGCACAATAAGAAAGGCCAATCTGATAGTTCACAATTGTCATCAACTAATCCAAGCAAATTGTCAATTAGCAAAAAAAAAAACGGCATTAGTGGTATTCGTTCACAGCGAATACCTCCACCACCTATTTCACCGTTTATTGGTTTTGTAGGTATTTGAACAATAATATAAAATTTTTTTAAATAAAAATTAGAAACGACGAAAAATGAGATTTACGAAAACATTAAACGTGATTTTTTTTGAAAATTGAATATTCTAAGTGTATAAAACTAATATTTAATCATTTCTTACCACTATATCATGAGTCAAAACTTAAAATAAACATCCAAAATTGCAATTAAAAAAACATTTCATACCCTACAAAAAACGGTAAAAATGTATTAAGTACCGTAATCTTTTAACATTATTATAAAAAAAGTTATTCATACAAAACTGATCAAAATTGACATTTTATGAAAATACCAAAAAATCACGTTGTTTTTTTTGAAAATTTTTTGTGTACTTTACATTTTCAAAGTGTATAAAACTAATATTTAAGCTATTTCACCGTTTGTTGATTTTGTAGCTATTTGAATAATAAATAAAAAAAATTTGATTAAATTTAGTGAAATCCAATTATTTATTAATAATTTTAAGTTTTTTTGAATAACACTGAAAAATTTATTTGATTAATAGAATTAATAAAATATTAATGTCAATTTAACAAATTTATTTTAATAAAGAAATAATGTAAATATATGATAAAATTTTTAAGGAAGCAAATGTTAATAAATACTACCCGTTTAAAACATCCTCTATTAATTCATTTGGAAATCCACCTGTAACAAGTCCGGCATGGTCTTCTGCAACGTCAAGTAAGCCAACAATTGAAAAATGTAGTATGCAGAAGAAAACTAGTCCTTCTGGCAAAAAAAAGTTTTCTACCATCTCTACATCACTACCTTCACACATTTATATTGACAACATTGATAGTATTGAATCAAAAACAATTAAACCAAATGTAGAAATATTACCAAAAAAAAAGGTTTTTTTGTCTTATAATTTAAGATTAATAAGCAGCACTAATTATAAGCTACAATAATAAAATTTAAGTAAATTTAAAATGCTTTTAAAATTTTCTCTCTTCATTTTTTCTTTCATAAAAAACACACTAGAATTGTCAAATAAAACATAAAATTATTCAAGCATTCACAGCATGATACTTTTATTCAAAAAAGTACAAAGGTTAATTTAATCCTAGAAATAGTATTATTTCTTTTAAGCCATACTTAAAAGTTGTTTTATTTTTAAATATTTCTGGTTTATAAGATTTTATTTACTGACCATCTATAAATTTTTCCAAAAAATATTTTTAATTTAATTTGGCTTTAACTTTTAATAAATGAACAATATCAAAATTAAGCTCATTTTTCTTTAGATATCAACTGATTTGTTTGGTATTACTTATCGTAGTAGAAACAAACCTAAAAAAGAAAAAAGTGATTCAGATTCAAGTCCTTCAGTACACTTTGAAAAACAAGAAAAAAATTTTGAAGGATTTCCATTACGTTCACCCCATACATCAACAACCAGTGGAGATTCTTTTACTGATCGGATTCTAAATTCGTATAATTTACCTAACTTACCTACTTTAATCACAAATTCACGAAAATTTAATAAATCGACTAGAATGTCACAAGGACCTCAACAATATCATTCTTTTACTGACATATTACTTGACTTTTGTGCCAGAACAAGCTCACATGGTGTTCCTTTTATTGGGTAAACTGTTATATAAAAAATTCGACAATATAAAGTTAAAACTTTTTTATTTTAGCAAAAAAATTAGGAAACATAAATTAGTACCCTAACTGTAAGAAGAAGTACTTATTACTTACTATATTTACTTATTAAAACCAAGTTAAAATTTTTTTTTGTAGAACACATTCTTTTTTCGGCCGTCTTATATGGAGCATCATCACAGTATTAGCCTTTTCTGCTTTTTGCATTCAAACTTATTACACATTACACGATTTTTTGCAGTATCGTACAATTATTGAAATGCAATTAAAATTTGAGCCAGGTAATTGCTTTTGTTATATCATTATTACAATCTTTACAATATTTCTTAACATCATAATTTACATTCTATTATATTAATTGTAGCACCTTTTCCTGCAGCGACTTTGTGCAATTTGAATAGTTTCAAGTTTTCAGAATTGCGAAAGTTTGATGAAATAGAGGAAGGAGTATGTTTTGTACACTTATTTACGCTTATTTTTTTATAGTATTTATATGAATAATAATAAAGTCATATTTTTTCTGCTTTTAAAGAAAATTATTATAGTAGATTTAATTTTAATCAATGCTAAAGATATAGTAAAACAATAAAAAAGCTACATACATGAAATTTGATTTTCTGCTTTTTCTTTTAATTAATAGATCAATTAATTAAGTTTGCGTTGTGGGAACGAGCAATTTCAAACTTAGATCAAATGGAAAAAAAAAAATCAATTCGCGTAAAACGCCAAGTGCAATACAGATCTGTATATGTCAAATGTGTGTGCAATATGCCCAATGATCAATGTGTGCCACAACGAAACGATCTTGACGTAACTATTCTACAAATTTATAGTCTAAAAACTCACTGATCACTTTAATACAATTTTATGTATTTTATTTAACAAGTATTTTTTGCAGATAAACTCTTCAATTTGTATTTGCTTTGAAGACATGCACACAGGCGATATTTGGCCCTGCTATATGCATTCTGAATGGGAAGAGAAAGTAGAATTGTTTTATTTTTAGGAAAAAATTTTTAATTAAATGGTGGTTTTAGATTTGTTATCATTGTTCTAATTCTTATACGTGCGATGATCCAAATAGACCGTCAAATACTACTTCCCTAATCATAGAAAAGCATGAAATAGAATGTTTATGTCAAGTAAATTTTTAAACTTTAGCAATTTACTTTCAAGTTAATTTGTTTTTTTCTCAGCTTAACAAATATAAACTTTAACTTAGGTGCCAATAAATTCTTTAATCACTTATGCATTTATTAGTTATATAAGTTTTCATTTAACGCTGGTAATGCTATTTACACATTATTTTTTAAATTTAGAACAACTTTTACTTATAATTTTTAGTACTTTTATATAACCCTTTTGCAATATTATAAGTAAATATAGTAAATTATTTACATTGCTTACTTTTATAAAGTTTTAAGTGTACAATTAAATTATTTTGCTACTTGATATTTAGTCAATATCCCATTATTGTTTGATCAAAAGAAAAAGTGAAGATATTCGATGGTGGAATCCTTACAACTATTCAGTTTACCCATTTACTGAAATGCCAGTGGCATCTGCTGAGGTTCAAGAGGCGTTTGGACTTGAGGTAAAATATTTTCCACAAATATTTGTAAATATTTTTTAGCCTTAAAAATGGTTGTATTTTTTTTAGAATTTATACGATCGTGGTGCAATTACAACTCGTACAAAAGAAAATCTTATATTTCTTGTTGCAGCAATGCCACGTGAAACTCGCAAGCAATTGTCTTATACGTTAGACGAATTTGTTTTAAGATGTTCTTTCAATAGTAAAGACTGTGATATGAAAAGGTATAAACTGTCATTTTTTTCAATTTTATTTTAAGCTTGATTATTTTAATTAATCTTTATTATAAACCTTCATTAAAATTTCTTTATGTTTGCTTTGTAGAGATTTTCAAATACAAATTGATCCCGAATACGGCAATTGTTTTACTTTCAATTTTAATGATTCTGTCGAATTAAAAAATTCTCGGGCTGGACCAATGTACTGTCTTCGATTATTACTAAATGTCAACCAAACTGATTATATGCCTACTACTGAAGCTGCTGGAGTTCGTTTAGTTATTCATGAGCAAGATCAAGAACCATTTCCTGATACATTTGGCTATAGTGCACCTACTGGATTCGTTTCGTCATTTGGCTTAAAAACGGTAAGTAATTTTTTGTAAAAAATTATTTAATAAAATGGATTTTAGAAGGTATTAAATCGCCTTGATGCGCCCTATGGAAAATGCAGCGACACATTTCGGCCAGATAATTATATTTACGCTGAACATTATTCTGCTGAAGTTTGCATTTTATTTATACAATGTTTTAAAGTTTATACATTATTTTTTAGGGTTGTCATCGAAATTGCTTTCAGCAAATTATTTTAAAACGTTGCGGTTGCGGTGATCCACGCTTTCCTCTTCCTGGCAATGAATATAAACCATGTGATGCACGTAATGCCCAACAACGCGCTTGTTTAGCAAATGAAACATCAGTACTCGGAGGATTTCATCATTTAACTCATGATTGTCACTGTGTTCAACCATGCACTGGTTAGTATAGTTGTATAAATTCCTAAACTATTAACCCTTTAAAAACAACAATTTGTACTATTTTAGAAAAAAATTATTTTTTGAGGATATATCCTTTAATTTCTATTATAGATTATTTTTTACTTCCAGAAAATGTCTTTGAAACAGCATACTCGGCAGCTGCATGGCCTGCACTTAATTTCAAAATTGGAATTAATGAATGCGCTAATGCACTTGAAACAGAAAATTTTACTCAAGAGGAATGCACTGAATATTATCGTCGCAATACTGCTTATATAGAAATTTATTATGAACAATTAAATTTTGAATCCTTGAAAGAGACAGCTGGTTATACGGTACGTAAGTAACATTGTTGGCTTAGTGGATCAAATTTATTATCTTATGTGTTTTTAAAATTCAAATTTAAGAGCTTTTCTTGATATTAATAACTGGCAAGTAATTTTAATTTCGATTACAATTGAGAACTTAGATACAAATAAGAAAATTGCTAATATTTGTATTAAAAAATAAAAGTCAATACTTAATAAAAATTCTATATTGATGTTTATTTATTTTTTAAAGTAAAATTAAGCTTTAGATTGTAAATCTATTCTCTGATTTTGGTGGTAATATAGGTTTGTGGCTCGGCTTTTCGCTGATTACTGTTTTGGAGTTTATTGAATTCTTCTGCGAATGCATTACCTTTGGGTGTAAGATTTATTTATACTATTAAAAAAAAATTTTCTTCAAGTTTAAAAATTTAGCACAAAAGTATGCATTTTTGTCAAAAATATATTTATTATTACTCAACTCTTGAAAGATTTTAATTTTATTTTAAAGTTTTAAAAGTTGATTGAAATCAGACAAGAAAATTTTAATATAAAGTATATTTTAGGTAAAAGTTGTTTTTATCGACGAATCTTAAAGCAAAAAACGTATGGTACCAATGAAGTCAGTAGTACTAGCGGAAGTGTAGGTCGCGTTGGTAGTGGTAAAAGATTTAGCTTAGTAGGCGGTGGCGACGACATTTCTGCTCATTCTATTGATGAATATGGTGCTGAATTGGTTGATAACAATGAAAATCGTCGCTTAACTCCACGAAGAATTTCAGCAGAGGAAAAGTTGCTTAGTTATTACTTTGATCCTCGCCGAAACTCCGCCATAAATAAACAGTGGCGACGTCGAGTTTGGGAGCTACAACAACGTCAATTAGAAGCTTTGCAAAAGCTTCAAGAACAAAGAGAAGAAAAAGAAAGTATTGTTTCAGCAGACAATGTTCCTAATCAAACTATTAAGTCTTTGGCAGCTGCATTTTCTACGCTAGGCGCAACGTCAAATTCAACGGCTTCTTTTTGTATTCCACCAATTCTTCCTCTTCCAATCGAAACAAAAAATGTTGAAAAAATTGCAAGAATTACAGAAATAAATAGTAATTGCGAAGAAAAATTGCTTCCTATTAGCCCAATTAAAAGTATTACTGATCAAGCTGCAGAAAATTTTAAATACATTTCTAGTTCATTACTAGTCGACAATAATGATGAAAATAGCATTAAAAATAAAGTTCAATTAAATACAGAGTTCCCGAGAATAACTTCCAAAATAAATATCCCGACTACTCAAAACAGCACCTTAGAGAGCCAAATGATTCCTTCTACAAGTATAAATTTAATCGAATTTGATACTACTGAAAATAACGCAGAACCAAAAGTGGCAATTACAGTAGAAAAACTACCCCAAAATCCGCCAACACCACGGATGATTAGATTTTCATTTAAGGAAGCTAAACAAGATTAGTTCTTTTTTTGTAAATTCTGATTTTCTTACCTTGTTCTTTTAGTGAACTCTTTCAAATGTTAAGTTTAGTTTTGATAGAAAATGTAACAGCATATAATATTTAATTTTTTATTCAAAACAATATTTTTTATTTCTAAATTTTTTAATAAACACATTAATAACAAGCGACAATATGAACGGTGCAAAACTATAATTAACTCATTACAAAATTGACTTGAGAGTCGCACGCTTATATCATTTGTCAATCTTGTCACAAAATTTTGCCTATTCGAGTCGATTACGAAGTGATAATTTGCTTTACATTCGCCACCAACTCATTCCGTAGCGCAGCCCTAAATAAGATGGCCACGCTTCAGTACGTCCTAAAAAAAATATATTTTTTAATATCGTATAATGTGAACATTTTAAAAAATTTTTAATTCAATTATCAATGTTACTGTTTATCTGCATAATTTAGTTTTTAATAATTACCAATTCCAGCACAAGCTGGGTCTCGATCATAAACATGACGAGACATCGCCTCTCGCACTGCTGATTTATCTACGTAATGGATTTTGCGTTCCAATTGACTAAGAGGTGTGAGAGCGCCTGTGCTCAGCACCTAAAAATAATAGTAAAATATAACATTCAAATATAAATTGTCCTATGTAACCAAAGCTATATAACTAATTATTTATATTTAGCGTTAACATTTCATAAAATTTCTTTACTATAATTATTCGTATTTAAGTCATAAAAATATTTTATATATATTATAAGGATACTAATACGTAAATTTATTACGCAAAAAAATATAAAATATTTTATTCGTACCTCTCCAGAAAGATGTCCGGCTAACGCAGTATTATCTTCAAGCTTTTGAAAAAGACTTGTTTTAAGAGTGTTTTTAGCACGATCAACGTCATCATCAGTAACACCGTATGCAAGGTGTTTCCAATGGCCTTGAATACGCTTACAAAAGTTTCCAATTTCGTAATCATCCAATCCTTTTGTAACAAAATACACTCCAAACAAACCCGCACGATCGTAGTTTAATGAAAAAGATTCGTAGAACAGGATTTCGGGATTTAGACTAACTTTTTGAATTAATGCAGAAGGTGCATTTACAGAAGTACTATGAGAATGATCCCACTGTCCGACAGAAGTTGAAGCAACCTAAAAATAAAAGTTTTATAAAAAATAAATAAAAATAAATGAAATTAACTAAAAGCGGGATGGCATCAATATCTCCACGTGGTACTCCTTCGACTGCAATTGCGCCATACATTAATGGATAATTATCATCACGGTACAAAAACTCAGAGCCAGTAAAGCGTACTCCACCCTTCGGTGGAATTTTACGTTTGTACTCGTTAGTCAAATCACCAAAATATTTTTCGCCAATGTCGCTCAAAAGCTGGTGATCTACACCGCCTACCCCGGTTAGTACCATGCGCGTTGGCTTGTAATGATCGTCCGCAAAATTAATTATATCTTCCTTAGTAAGCGACCTAAAAAAGCAAATTTAATTAATTCGAGTTTTCTTTAAACTAAAATCTTATAAAATCACTTTATAGAATTTGTATGGCCAAGCTGTGAAAAACTATAAGTAGTGCCTTGAAAAGCGGTTTTGTGTAAATTATCGTAAACAGTATTGCGATAATCTGCATCACTTTCTTCCAATTTTTGTAGCACAATAGCTTTTTGCTCTTCAATTTTATTGGTGCTCAATTTTGTGTTACGCATTACATCTGCCAAAACTTCGACAACTATAAAATATCACTTAAAATATAATTATGCAATTCTACTTATGTATTTAAAACAAAGAAATAAAAACCTAATAATACCTTTCTCAACATCAGCAGAAAAGCATTCAGCATAATAAGCAGTATAATCGCGTGAAGTGTAAGAGCTTAATCTTGCACCTATCTTTGCCAATTCTGTTTGCAATTGCTGAGCAGTACGTTTTACCGTACCCTAGAACATTAAAAATGTCAAAAAGTTTATACTAAAAAACCTTAAAAAAATATTATATTGTTGCTCAAAAATTAAAAAATTTTCTTTTTAATATTTTTCCTCAGTCCTTCAGTCAAAATTCCCGCATGAATAGTTAAAAAAAATTAGTGTCTATGATTATATTTGTGGTTTTGATTAGTTACAAATCTAAAAATTACAGTGTAAAGAAGATGTTCAAAGAGCGTGGAAACGCCATTATTTTCACTGGTTTCAAATGAGCTTCCAGATTCAATCCAAACGCCTACCTAAACCATTAGTGAAATTAGAATTTTCAACTTAAAAATTTGAAAATTTACAGTTGCAATGTTGCGATTATTATTGTGACTAGCAATGTTAAGCCCATTCTTCAGCTTTGTAAGATTACTAACATCGCCGTTATATTTAAGCACATCATGCGCAGTAGCGACAGAGCTCTTAATAAGTAAAACTATTTAGAAAATTTTTGAAAAATTATTGCAGATCATTGTAAAAACAAATTTCTAATCAAGTCTCTATAAATAATAAAAACATAAACAAAACACATACGGCCAAACGTCTAGAACCACTCTTGATGTTCTTTAAAAGCAATGAGCTTAAAGTCATCACACCTTAAATATAATTAAAGACACAATTTGATCACTGTTTCATTTACATATATTGGATACATAGAAAAGATATAACAGGTTTTTTAATCCTTAAAAAATGTCATGTATTAGATTATTTAATAATTTATACACCAAAAAAAAACAACAAACAAAATTAATTCAAACATGAAATAACATTAAAGAGATCAAAAAACATAAATCACGCATTTTATTTATTGGCATATTCAACACGCATTGCGTGATTTGGAGCAATTTTAAAGTTATTAAGTGCCTTTTTCGCTGAAGTTGCCTCCGCTTCCGTTTCAAACTCTACAAAAGCAATGTCAGTTCGATTAGGTACTTGACGAATATCTTTAAGACCAAGAAATCTAAAAAAAACAATAAATTAAAAATAAAATTTAAGGAATTAATGCTGAATAAAGCAAAGCATATTTTAATTGTACAATATTATTATTGTAAAGCAAGCATTATAACAAAAATAATGCAGATGTATTGAAGTCTCTAGCTATTAAATAATTCTGTTTATTGACTAGACATTAAAATTTAACTTACTGTTGAAAAACAAGTCTCAACATTTCACTATTTGTTTCCTCTGGCAAATTGGTAACAAAAAGAATTTTGTTCGGAGGCGCATTCGTTTTTTGATTTTCTGTCTTTGTAGACGACTTTGTTTTTTTATTTGAAGAAGCAGTATCAACCTTCTTCATCTTCTTCTGAACAGAAATATTTTTTTTAGGCCTAAAAAAAAACACTGTTGTAGTTTTGTTAACTATTATATAAACTATTTGTAAAATCACCTTTCCACAAAAGTGCCTTTAGCCTTAGAAATTATATCAGAATCATCCTTGGCAAATTGAATTCTCATTGGCTTATCATAAAAAGGAAATCCTTGCATCGAGCGAAGGGCTGTAGCAGCCGAATTTAACTCTTTAAATATCACGTGAGCTTGACCTCTCATTCGCAATGTCTTAAACGCCAGAATATCAATAATCGGCCCAAATTGAGAAAAAATTGCGTATAATGCCTTTTTTAACTCTAAAAAATAAATGTTATAATTTCTACAATAATAACAAAAAATCGACTTTAAAATATTATAAAAATAAATAAACTTTATAAAACCATTTATAACTGAATTTTTATTTTTACGCAGCCTTTCTTATAATTAAAAAGATTCCAAAATTTATGCATTAAGATTAAATCTTTCAAATAAATTCTTAAAACAAATAAGATAAAAAAACAAAGCGTACCATCTTTTTTGACCTTCTCATTAAGATTGTTGATGTAGAGGGTGTGATTCGGCTTGATGTCGGCCATATTTTATATCTGGAAAAAATAAAAAAGTATTTTATAAAAAAGAAAAATCTGAAAAAATTTATACATAAAGACAAGGCTTGCAAAAAGAATTAGCGCTATTTTAAACAACCTTTTTTTTAAATTATACAATTTATGGCGTTTTGACAAAATAATTTGAAAAATTAATTTATTTTTTTATTTTTTGCGATGACGTGTCTTCTATAAAACTTATTTTTATGGGCTTGCCTTGCTAGTTAAATATCTGTTTACTTTGCGTAACTATGTGTACAAATGCTCTAATTGTTTTTTAACTTTTTTATATTTTTATCGAAGAAAATGATATTTTTTGAATATTTTAATTTTAAATGTTTTTTTTTATAATTATGTGCTAATGTGTTTTTTCTTGGATTTTTTTTGGTAATTTTTATTAAAATTATTTTTTAGAAATTTAAATTATGAGTAAATTAGACGAGCAATTAGCCGATTGTCGGGAAATATTTTGTTACTTTGATACAAAGGGCGACGAGAAAATTAACGTTAAACAAGTTGGCGATGTACTGCGATCACTTGGTCAAAATCCAACGGAGACGGAAATAAAAAAGTGCTGTGATCATTGGACTGATCCAGGTTTAGTTTTTTTTAATCTTTATTGTAAAAGAGTAATTGTACATTTTAAAATATTTTACTTTTGCTAAAAAATTTGAATTATGTACTACATAAAATATGGATAAAGACAAAAAGCTTTTCTTAACGTTTTATATGTTTTTTTAGTTTTACAATAATTTTTTTTTCTATAAGAATACTAAAAGTAAATAAGTATTTTAGCTTTACGGATTAGTAAAAATCAAATTATTGACGATAGATTTTATCTTATGACTAAGAAGGTTTATATTTTAGAAACGAGAATTAGTTTTGAAGAATTTGTTCCAATTTATCAGACAGTAAATAAAAGTCGAAACCCCCATACCATTGACCAATTTATTGAAGGTCTTTCTCATTTTGATCGCGAGGGAAATGGAACAATTGCAGTAGCAGAACTTAGACATTTACTTACAACACTTGGTATGAGTTTAATTTTTACTTTCTATGTTTGTTGTTTTTGTTTAAAATTTTTAAGAGTTTGCAAAGAC
The DNA here is from genome assembly GCA_027564275.1 of Diadocidia ferruginosa. Taxonomy (NCBI): domain Eukaryota; kingdom Metazoa; phylum Arthropoda; class Insecta; order Diptera; family Diadocidiidae; genus Diadocidia; species Diadocidia ferruginosa. Next base: position 6,962 of record JANSTW010082115.1, on the reverse strand, counting down.
TATTTTAGGAAAATACAAGATATTATAGTTAAATTATATTTTTAATTTTAAACTTGTTTTAGGGGAGAAATTGACGGAAGAAGAGGTGGATCAACTAATTGGTGGACATGAAGATGCAAATGGTTATGTCAATATTTCTGACTTTGTTCGAACTGTTATTCAGTCATAACTTGACATTAAGAGTACGTTATAATAATTTATTAAAGTGCCAGTTATTCTTTTATACTAAATAATAATATTGTATTTTTTTTTCTATAATTGGTATTATCTTCCTTCGCATGATAAGATTTTTTTTAATTGATTAAATATATATTGACAAAAACGATTGTTTTTTTACTAAATTTTAATATTAACTTAAGAAATATAAATTTAAGTAATTGCAAAGAGATTATGATTTTAAAAATATTTTTGAGTGCTATGATTTTTAAACATATTTTTTCAGTTGATTGAGTGTATTAATTTTTTTTTTTAAACGGATTTTTTATTTTATTATTTTAATGTTATTTAAACTTTAATTATTTGGGAAATTATTTATTAAATTTGTTTAATTTTAAGCTTTCAATTATGGCCTTACTTATTTTTTGAAGACATTTTCCGAATTTAAAAATTACTTTTTTGAGTATATTGTAAACAAATTCTTTTTTTTTTTTTGCAATAACATGATTTTTGTTTTTATTTTTATAAAATTGTTAATAAATAGTTATGCTGGCCTAAAGGTAAAAACAAGTTAAATAACAATAAATTTAAAGAAAATAGAGCACAGTATATGTAAAATTTAAATTACTTGAACTTACTTACATTGAATTCCTAAGCCTTTTACTAATTTATGTATGTTACTTTTGATTTAGCTGCTTTTATCTTAAAATACAGTTATTTAATTGTTTACTATTATACTATCTGAAAAACTTCTTTACTTGATTTGTAAAGATTATTTTTATTTAGTACTAAAAATGTATTTATTAGAAATAGTCGAGAATTATGTTTACAAGATGGATATATATTTTAACCCAAAAGTAGCAAATCTGAATGAACAAAATAAAGGCGCTACAAAAATTTATTTTGAATAGTACTTTAATAGAAGGGAATTTTTACAAAATTTGAAAATATCTTGTGCATAAAATTATAGTAATACTTTAAAGAAGCATAACGCAGATAAATAAAGTTAATTAATATACTTGGCAGATTTTTGCGTAAAGTTTTTTTTTAACTATTTTATATCGTAGATATTAGAAATAATTTTTAAAATTTTTGAGGATTTGAGATCTTTAATTTTTTATTTGAATGGGCCCATTATAAACATTCTTTTTCTTTAAAACTCATAAGAAGTTTAACAGTGAGCGCTATCAAAGCTAAGACACTTAAATTTCTTTTCACAATGCAAAAACGTTCACACATGCGTTTTATTTTTGTTTAAGTTAGTATTAACTACTGTCACAAGTATAAGCACAATAATAAAGAATTAGTTAGTTCTCATTATTGTGAGTTGATTTCTTTAATGTTTGGAAACAAATGTAAAGCTTGAGATTAAAATTTAAAACAAGTAAATCTTTATTGAGTGCGTAAAAAATTGTAATTGACTGCGCTTTTTCTCGATGTAACGCGTTTGTTTTTAAAAAAGCTAAACAAAAAATTATAGTAATTTAAAAAGGCAAAAAAAAAGTTTTAGTATTTTTTTAATACACATTTAGAGTTTTAATACACAAAGAGTTGTTTTTTGATTGATACTTAGATTAATTATACTACACGAATAAAATTATGTCTAAATTTTTATTTTTTGTTCTAAAAGAAGCAGGATGATGTTAGGAAATTGTTTTTAACAAAATTTAAATCATTATGGAGGTATTTCTTCGTTATGCTATTTTTTCAAAAATAAAAAGTTTATATTTGATTTTCATTTTGTTTAAATTATTGTTTGTTGTTATATATTATAAATTTAAGAAATAAAATATTAATATGTGCTAAAATTAAGAATATTAGGAAAAAAATCAGCTATCAAAAATAGCACTCAATTATCAAAATGATTAAAAAGGCATCATTGATGTTATGATGTAACTTTTGTTGCAATTGAAGAATAATAGATGACAATAATAAATGTTTGTATAAAATTGTAATTAATTCAACAAAGTTAGTAATAAAAAATTTTTTTTTGTTGATTTTTTTTATAGAGAAAAAATAGATCATACCAGAAAAAAATTAATAATATTAGTTGATGAACAACTTTAACAGCAAATTTCGTAAGGACAATTCGTTATTTTAAATATATTGAACAATAACTGTTATAAAAGAAAATCTAATAGATTTAGAGTCAAAGTAGAGTTTGATTATTAATATAAAAGATTTGTTAAATTATTTCTTAAATTTGCAAGAATTTTGAGTAGAAATCTTAAACGGAAGACATACAAAATTTTTGTATGCTTTTTAAACTAACTGAGAAATATAAAAGCACAAAATTTTTTTCTTCTTTTATTTTATACTCAAAGGCAAAAATGACGCTAACAACTGTTAGTACAGGTAAACATTAAAAAAATAGAAGTTAAAAACGCTTTGCAGATTTTTCTATTATAATTTTATTTGTGACTAGACTTAAAATTGATCGTTAGGAAAACATTTCTTATAATTGTTCTAATGCTTGTAAGCGCTTGTACTTTTTTTCTTGCCTTATCATTCAATAGTTAAATATTATTTTAGTGAAAGGCAGAATAAGAAATATTTGGCAGAGGAAAAAAAATTTAACTCAGAAAATTCTTTAACACAAACAGTGTATATGAGCTTAAAAACAAGTGTTTTTACTCGACTTTTTCTCGCTCTTACGAGTAAGAGCTTGGTTACGAAAAAAAAAGAAGAAAAAATTCTATTGTAATTTTTTTTTGTACTACTTACATAAAAGTTAGATAAGCTAAATATAGAATGTTAGCATAGGCGACCAATTGTCTTCTACAATTTTTAAAATTTTCAAGCTTAGTACTAAATTAAACAAAATTATTTTTATGATTTTTTTAATAGCTAGTTTATGGAATTAAAAACTCGTACTTTAAAAAATTTTGATTTTGAACTTTTAAGTGGATCTTTTTTGCAAAAAATATTTTTTTTATTTTTTTAAAGTTAAATAAACAATTTTTTATTTCATTCAAATCAAACACTTTTTTATAAAATGTAGTGTAAGAGTGAATCTGATTAATTGGGATATATTGATCAATTTTATCAGTTATCTACTTCTCTAAAGCACTAAAAATACAATCTAATTGTATAAAATTATAAGCAAAAGGATCAGAAAATGGGTTTCAAAAATGATAATTAATAGCTTTTATTAGAATATTATCCCTTAAAAAATCAATAATTACTTTTTTTTATGCTTTTAACAATTGTTCTTACTTGAAACCATTTTTATGTAAATATAGTCTTGATTGATATCTAATATCTAATATTAATATTGTTTTACAAAATAAATTTTTAGGTTTATACCATGGAAAGAAAAAATTAAACGCTAATTTAAAGAAGAAAGATTTAAACAAATTATTATTCTTCAATCTTGAAGAAGTTCTAATTGCTCTAATTTGTTTACGTCATAAAGTAAAATGAGTTCTCAATTAGGTGCTATATCCAGCGTTAATGGTTTGATTGGTAAAATTTTTACACAACAGAAGGGTGATCTAGTAAGTTAGTTAAAGATAATAATAATTTTTAAAAATTGTTTTATTATTAAAATTTTTATTTATTGATGTTATACAATTACAAAAAAGTTTATTAATATTACAGCATTGTAATAAAAAGATAATATTATACTAAGAAAATTGTAGTGTCTTTGTGAAAAATGAAAGCTTATTATTATATATATACAACATTTTACATTAGTCTATGATGTAACATATTGTTACTTTTTTGTAGCAGTATATTGTAAAAACAGTTTGCTTCTAATAAGGATGATTCCACAAAAACATTTTTACCAGTTTTTTGTGCTTTGTTGAATAAGAAATAAAGGTATAAAAAACATCACTCTTGTTGTTTTTTGTTGTTGAAGTTCAACAGCTGTTTTTATGTTGTTTATTTTTTATTTTTTTTAGTTGCCTCTTGAACTTGTTAAAAATTATTGAAGTCTTTTAATAACTCTAACTCTAGCTTTTAACCTAAGCTTTTTAAATTATAATTTATTAATAAATTTTTATTTTTAAAAATAATTAAAAAATTTTAGGCGGGTAGATTAAACTCAAGAATAACAGTTGCAATACTTGCTGTTAGCTCTGGACTTCTACTAACAACACATTTTTGGGTAAGAAATTTTTTATAAACCCTATTTTCATCAATTTTTCATGTTTTTAGGGTGATCCAATCACATGCTGGACACCGGCTGAGTTTACAAAAGTGTGGGCAGATTTTGTTAATCAATACTGTTATGTTCATGGCACTTATTTTTCTAACCTCGACCAACCACTTGACTTTAATATAAAAGAACGGCAGCGGATTTCAATTGATTATTATCAATGGGTAGGAATTATTTTTTTCTTTAATACAAAAAAATTAAACTTTTATACTAAACTTTCGTATTATCTATGACTATTTATAAGTTAAATTCTTAAACCTCAGTTTTTTATTCTAGCTAATTCTTATTTTTTAGGTTCCTTATGTGCTTGCAATTCAAGCAATTTTTTTTTATATTCCGAGATTTGTCTGGAAGATACTTAGCGGCTTTTCAGGTAAGCTTTAAATATATGTTTATGTTAAACACAAATAATGAATATAATTGAATTATAGGATATGATTTACCCGCTTCTGTTCATTATATAGACGAGATTTGGCATCAAATTAAAGCTCATAGTTTTCAAAGTATAATTTTCTTTTAACTTTTACTATTCACGTATTATACATATTTCTTTTATGGCTTACTCCTGGCTGATTGTAAAAGTTTTTTAGGTCGAATAGAAACAATGGAGCGTCATGCAGCTGTGTTTATATGGGACGGAATACGACTATCAAAACGTCGAAGTCGAGGACGACTTTCTATGTACTATGTTTTTTATACAATAATCCAAGCAATTAATGCTAGTTTAATGTTCTATTGGCTAAATACACTTATTGACTCACCAATTTATTCATGGTCAGGGCCGTCTATTCTAGTTGATTTGTATAATGGTCATACCTGGCAGGTTTAATTAATCTTTAATTACTTAACAAACAATATAATAATATCTTATTACTTGCTTTTTATGTTCAAGATTGGATTTTAATTAGTTCACAATGGTTAACTTTTAGACTCACAGTGGTTAATTTTTAACTTTTAATCAATTTAAAACTCTTAATAATTTAAATGAAAACTATTTAAACATGAAAAATATAATCCAATATTCTTTAATTTTTTTCTATTGAATAAATTGAATTTTTTTTGAAACTAATTGTTTTTTAGGAAACTGGTCATTTTCCAAGAATAACGCATTGCGATTTTACTCGAAGAAAATTGGCTTCTGTTCAGGTTTAATGTTTTTCTATTAATTTAAACTATACTGCTATTTTTAAAATTAAATAGCTTCTATCTATATGTTTATGTGTTATAGAAAAGTAAAAGCTTGACTTTAAAATTAAAAAAATATAGTTTTAATAACTTATTATATATACGAAAATAGTGTTATGTATTGAAATTAAATTTCTTTAAATCATTTACCTAAAATCTGATTTTATTATTATTAAATTAATAGTAAAATTTTTTTTAATGAATTTTTAATTTATAAATTTAAGTTTGTTTCTTTCTTAGGAGGAAACCGTTCTTTGCGTACTAACACTTAACATTTATTATGAAAAACTGTTATTGTTCCTGTGGTGCTGGATGCTCCTTGTTTGTACAATTAGTTGGATGAATTGTATAAGTTGGATACGTGTTATGTGCATGCCACATTCTTTAAAAAAACGACTGCAATCTTTACTTACTGTGCATGCCGGCTCATCTGTTTACTTAGATCGTTTCTTCAGAGCACTTGGTTCTGATGGAATCTTTATTTTACATCAAATATCGCTTAATATTGGCGATTTGCCAACGAGGTTTATTAACACTAATAATTTTAAATTAGTTTAAGTAATTTTCTAGTAGTAAAACACAAAAGTAATGTTTTATAAAAACAAATTTCTGTTTTCAACTTTTAATTTACATACTAAAATTTGGAAAACAACTAAAAAAAGCTATTTTTTAAACAACCAAAAAATATATATTTCTATTTTTTTGTAAATATTTTATAGTTATTTGACGTTGGCAATGTATAACGTTATTGATCAATCGGAAAATGAAACGCGACATTTGCTTGAAAAAGGCGGAAAAGTTATTTAATTTTCTATCCAAAACATGGTTTAACACGAAACTGCCTTAAATAAATCTAATTAGATGTTTTAAATTTCTTATAGATTAAAGATTTTTAATTTTGTTATAACCTTTTAACACTTTGATTTAATTGTTATAAAATGCCTTGTAAAATTTTTTTATGTATATATTTACCACAAGTTTATTTTAAGACCATTTTAAAGCATAATTAAGAAATTTTCAACGAGAGATCAATTGAGACAATAACTCTAAACAATAATTGTTAAAAATTTTTTACAATGACAAAGGTTAGCATTTGTAAAAATTTAACTAAAAATCTTTAAAAAATATGTTTAAATTTATAAATCGTACTTTTTGGTTTACTAAGTTGTGTTAAGCCTAAGCCAAATAAAATAAATAATTATTTTATAAAATCAAAATTATAATTAATTTAAATTTTAAATTCTATTTATATATAGTTTATAAAGAATTATATTTGGGAACAATTTTTATTTAATTTAAAATTATACAAAAATTAGTAGCCAATTTTAAACCTTATTAAATTGAATATATACAGTGGCGGACAAAAGTTTCCGAACGATTATCTTTTTTTACTTTAACCGAATATAAAAATGCTAAATTTTAATTTTTCAATAAAAAAAAGTATATCTTTAGATAGAAA
>JANSTW010082114.1:0-31469 GCA_027564275.1 Diadocidia ferruginosa | reverse complement strand
AGAGTGCGATGGCGGACATTTGTGGATGCCCTATGCTCCCACGTCTTGGAGTAAAGGAACAGATGATGATGATGAATCTACATACTGAAAAATAAAACACCACAGCGACCTCCATTTTTTTTCATTTCAATTCTATATTTTTATTAAATAAAATTTTAAATTTTTCTGTTTGTATAAATGCAGTTTTGTTGTAATTTTATGTACAATTTAAGTTTTTGTTTTTTAATTTATCAAATAATTGAAAATTTTTAAAATAATAAAACACATTTTAAACTAATAACTATTTGGTAGATAGGTTTAACTTTGATATTCTTATAGTTTTTATTTTGTAAAAAAAAATTTGAGGTTATGGCTTGTTGTTGCTGTGGTTGTGGTTGTTGTATTGACTGAGTGTATATGGTAGGTGTACAAACTAATTATTTGTTTGACACGTTTTACTTTCATAACTGAGAGTTGATTTTAATTTTTTTTTTTGTAACGACAAGAGAATTTCTATGTATACAATTTTTTGTGAGGTTATGTTAACATGTTAACTTAGGAACTTGAAGAGAGACTTTTTTTTGAAAAGATGAAGAAAGTTTAAAGAAATTTTTGGACGAAATTGAATAAATCTAAATCAGTAAATTGTTAATCAATTTCTTATTTGGGTCGATACATTATTGTTCGTTGTTCAATAAATCTATCGACTATATACATTTTGATGAAGCTGCTTAACTGGCAACAATACAGTTCAGACTGAGAAATTTTTTCCGACAGCTTATGTCAAAATTAACCAATCAGAACACTTATTTTTTCGACTCGTTAGAAAATTCCGCGGTTGAACGTGTTCTGATTAATTGACATTAAGCTGTCAGATAAAATTTCTCAGTCTGAACTGTAAATATGCCTCCCATATAAAGAATGATAACCCAGCTGTCGTGAAAATTGACACTGGTGCTTCTTGATTTGAATTAAGTGTCGCTCACAAGACTGTTGAACCATTACCTCTCTATATAGGCTCCAAATGGTTACCTCGCTCTATGAACAAATATACGAACGAAAATACTCTGTTATTTTAAAAATTTTAAAAAATCGTTTTTTTTATATTATGGCACTTTGTGTGTGTCAGTGTTAGTGTTAGTGTGTGTGTGTGTGTAATATATTTATTGTGGATTTTCTGTATATAGTGCGGATCCCTCTATACTATGACTGCACGTGAATCGATCTTAAGAGCTAAGACGCCCGTTTTTTTAACAATTTTTTTTTTATTGGCGGACTGGATCACGTGTCATTTGGCACAGAGGATCCATATTGCTGAGGTATATGCTCTTAATTTATTATCTATATGAAATTATTTAAATTTAAACAAAAAGAAAACATAAACATAAATTATAAACAATCTGATCATATAATTTTACAATTAATTATACATATATGCTTCTAAAATATAATTGTTGCGATAGATGGCGTTCGCACAGACAAAATTATTTCCTATTAAGCATTGTGTATGTGCTGCCACCTGCAATTAAAAAAAAATCCTTTTTACAATTCAATTAAAGTCATTGTTTATCTCAAACAATTATATGGCCTCTTTTTTGTTACTAGAAAAAACCAGTAACAAATCGTCCAATGACGTCAGTTGGTGTAATGCACGATTTGATTTAAACAAAAAAAAAATGCTAACCTATCTTTTTTGAGGTTATGTAAATTAAAATATTCTAAATAAAAACAACAATATAAATGCAGACAATTCTTAAAAACTACTTAAAAACCGAAAATTGAGAGTTTAGTTTTTGCGACAGACACCTAAATATAGTAGTTTTGTAATACTATCCTTTGGTTTTGCCATTAAATTTTAATATCCCTGTCCCCCCCCCCCTCCCTCCTCCCCCGTTTAAAATCTATTTGCCTAAATTTATATAGTAAATCTTTTTATCTTTGTAATCTTAAATGTCTAAAAAAAATGCTTAAAAATATAATTTTTTTTTGTATTTTGGTTTGTAGCCGATGAAAAAGCGAAATTTACGCCCCCTGCCATTATTGCCATAAGTTCTGTTTTCGCTATTATATTAGCTCTTGCTTCAAATCTGACGGCAACTTGTAGTTGGCAAAATGGAATGGCGGCTCAGACGGACTTGCCGAGCGGCTGTGACCGCCTAGGCCACTGCTACCACCAGCACCACCAGCTATGCCACGCTGTCCAATCATGTCGAGACCAAGAAGCGGTGCAACCGATGCTCGGCCACGTTTTCTTCGGGGCAAAATCCCTTTTCGGGCCATGAAAAATCTAAAAAGGGGAAATCGGTAAAAATTGACGCACAACATTTAGATAAATAAAACACCGCTCACCTTATTGTTGATATCGGTATGGAGAACATGTCACTGACTGTTTGAAATGTTTGACCACGCGACACACATTCGGCTGCCTGTCTCAGTAGGGTTTCCGAACGACGGACTCGACGGCCCGGTGCATTGTCCAGCTGTTGTGCCATCGAACTGTCATACTCGCACGTTACGTTGGCCATTGCGTATTCTGTTTTGTTTTTTTTTTTTGGAAAGAAAGAGACAAATTGTTTTAGTAATAAATTAAAAATAATTTAAATTGAAAGCATATTCGCAACTACCACAAAATGTTAATTTTAATTTGATTTTATATGTTCAGTAAAATCAGTGAAAATTTCTCGTAAAAATCGAAAGGTTTTAGAAAATCTTATGCGTTTCTGAACACGCTGAAATATCTAAACAAGCTGAAATATCTTAACTAGCTGAAATATCTTAACTAGCTGAAATATCTTAACACGCTGAAAAAGTTGAAATACCTAAACACGATGAAATATCTGAACTAGCTGAAATAGCTGAACTAGCTAAAATATCTGAACACGATTAAATATTATCTGAAGTAGCTGAAATAGCTCAACTAGCTTAAATATCTGAAATATATAAAAAAGCTTAAATATCTCACTAGCTAAAAAATCTGAAATATTAGAACCAGCTGAAATACCTAAACTAGCTGCAATAGCTGAACTAGCTGAAATAGCTGAACCAGCTGAAATAGCTGAACTAGCTGAAATAGCTGAACCAGTTGAAATAGCAAAACTAGCTGAAATATCAGAACACGCTGAATTACCTAAACTAGCTGGAATAGCTGAACTAGCTGAAATATATGAAATATTAAAATATCTGAAACTAGCTCATATGTCAGAACGCGCTGACATAACTAAACTAGCTGAAATAGCTGAACTAGCTGAAATAGCAAAACTTGCTGAAATATATGAAATATTGAAATATCTGAAACTAGCTGAAATATCAAAACACGCTGAAATACCTAAACTAGTTGAAATAGCTGAACTAGCTGAAATATATGAAATATTGAAATATCTGAAACTAGCTGAAATATCAAAACACGCTGATATACCTAAACTAGTTGAAATAGCTAAACTAGCTGAAATAGCAAAACTAGCTGAAATATCAAAACACGCTGAAATACCTAAAATAGCTGAAATAGCTGAGCTAGCTAAAATATCAGAACACGCTGAATTACCTAAACTAACTGAAATAGCTGAACTAGCTGAAATAGCAAAACTGGCTGAAATATATGAAATATTAAAATATCTGAAACTAGCTAATATGTCAGAACACGCTGAAATTACTAAACTAGCTGAAATAGCTGAACTAGCTAAAATATCAGAACACGCTGAAATATATGAAATATCTGAACTTGCAGAAATATCTGAGATATTTGAAATATCTAAATTGGTTAAATTAGCTGAGATATCTGAACTGGAAAAAATATCTGAAATATCTCATAGATCTGAACAGATTGAAATATTTATTAGACATTTTGATAAGTTGCAATAATTTTGAACAATTGCCAAGAATTTGGAATAATTTTTAACCAATTTGAGAACAACAACACCAACAACTACTAATAATTCAGGAACCGTGGTTATCTAATAAGAAAATCGACGGCCTTAATAACAGTGGGTCAAAGGTGTAACAATAACAGCAGCGTGGATAATCCCCGGACACGCATTGTTGTCAGGGAGCTAAAAGCAGTTCTGCTTACTGAGTCGTGATATCACTACAGTAAAGATCAGTTATCAACAAGGAGGGATCTTAGGGCTGGCAATTGTTGTCTCCCTTTACTTACCTTTTGACTCAGTTAATTCACCTCCTTCTCTGCTGAATTAAGAGCTGGTGAACTTCGCCTGTAAGAAACCTGTGAGCCGATTTTTGTATTAACCAGACGACAAGTAATAGATCTTACACTGAGATCTAGATTCATCTCCAGCGATAACGGGATGGAAATTGAACGTGGAGGATTCTCTGTCGGATCATAAGTACATTGATTTCTCTATCGCAGCTGACCGACTGGATGACCCTCCGTTTCGTAATCCCAAAAAACCTGATTTGGACGGCTACAGACGAGTGCTTTAATCTTTATTGAGATCAACGTCTGGAAAGAAATCTGCAATACTAGCGGCATTTGAGCTTTCATGCCCTCTAAGCAGGCCGAAAAAAGTAATTGTGGCGTGGTGGAATTCTGATTTGAGCATGCTTCGTACAGAGTTCAGAAAGTTTCTAAGCAAAGCCCTGAAAACGGGTCTAGAGGCTGACTGGGCAAGATACAAAATATCTCAAAGTACCTATAAGAGGCTGATTTGCAAAAGCAAATTGCCTGACGGATCTTTTACGGACACCAAACAAAAAGCACATAAGTTTCTTCTAGAGACACATTTTCCAGGGTCTCTATAAGCCTGGAGGGAGTTTCTCCGCACTCGCCATGCTGTCGTGAGTGGGTCATGGTGGGCAAGGTAATAAGTTAGGCGAAGATTAAGTGGGCAATACAGTCCTTTGATCTACCCAGTGAAGATGAGAGAGGGAATGAAACTTATTACTCCAACTCTCGAAAGAATTTTCGGGTCCTGATTAGTGATGGGATACATTCCAACATTATGGCAGGACGGGAGAGTTGTTTCCATCTCTAAGCCGACAAGGACCACAAATATGAATGCTTAAAGTTTCCGACCTATTAGCTTGACCTCCTTCCTTCTGAAGAGTAGAGGAGAAATTAATCGACAGATACATAAGGGATGGCGCATTAATGTGTTGCATCTTACTCAACTTGCTTACCAAAGAGGTAGGTCCACTTAAACTGCTCTTTACGAGCTTGTACAGAGATTCGAATGGGCTGTGTTTCTGTTTCAGAAGGACTTGTCTCTTGATGCTTTCTTAGACATCGAAGGAGCGTTTAATGGCCTGTGCAGCGAGCCATTATGGAGTAGATGATACCGTGGGTAGGTGGATTCGAAACATGTTACAATGCCTCTCATTGATTACACACAACAAAAGTGAAACCGAAGCGTTCTTTCGCCTCTTCTGCGGTGCTAGTTGACTCACTGTTGGAAAGGCTGTATACTGAGGGTATTTTTACTCAAGGTTATGCAGATGACCTATCAATTTTGATACCGGGCTCGGGTACAAAGACTGTTTAATGTAAAATGCAGACGGCTAAAATGGTGTAACGCGAATGGCCTTAAGATCCAGCAACTTCGAAAATCTACAACCAACATCTTATGCTGTCCCCTCACATTAAGTGTCTCGGAGTTATCCTGGACGCTAAACTAAGTTCGAATAAGCATGTGGAAGTTAAAGTAGATAAAGCAACAAAAGTCTTCTGGCAATGCAGAAGAGCTTTTGGTTACCTCCCTTGTTTCACTAGATCTTTTTATACAGGAGAAAGCAAGTAGAGCTTATATCAGGCTTAAAGCTAACAAGCAATGACATGAAAAGAACTTAAATTATGAACATTAGACACTCTCAAAAGACGGTTCTCTGTTTAGGGAGTCTCCCAAAATAGGTATGCCAGCTGATAAGACTACTTCATACTTTATTTTCGATCAAAAATACACTTTCATCATACCTAGTAGAGAAGCCCTGTACCATAAATATTTTTACTGATGGATCATTGATGAGGGTTCGGGATCTGCTGTCTTTTCAATTTTTTTTTTTATATTTTGAACGAATTTTTGAACATTTTGAAAGAATTTGGAACCTAAATTCAATATGCGTGATAGGGGGCGGCATTAAATTGATTAGAATTTGCGAAAAACAATTGCACCATAATATATTACGATCACGACTCCAGACTAGCATCCACAATTGGGAACTTCAAAAGACGAAAAAAAAAAACATAATGGCCGTTCGTTAGTTTGTTTAAATTCATTTATTTTAAATCTCTTATTACATAATATATTTTTATATAGAGGGGGTGTGTAAACTTTGACATAGATTATATTTTTTTCTATTTTTTCTTCCCATTTTGGGATTTGCTAGACAGTTTTGTAATATAATATTTTATTTTAGTTTACGTTTCGTCAAGTATTATAATCTAAATAGACATCCTCAGATAAAAAATCGTATTTTTATTGTTCTGATGGATGCGATTTCTGATAATATCAAGTCGAAATTATTTATTTATTTATTTATTATTATTAATATAAAGAAAAAAATAAAAAAAAAATTAATTAAAATTAAAAGAGTATAGCACGCTGTGGAGGGAGAAAGAGAGACAGGGAGAAACAGTAGAGTCGTATATAGGAGGATGCCCTCAAGGGCTATAGGCAAATAGTTTGGTTAATAAAACACATTTACCATGTAGTACGTAGAGTTCGTTTTAGATGCAGAAAAATATCATTTAGCTTAACCGAAAAAAATATAAAGCCGCCATCTTGTTTTCTTTTAAGTAATTTAGTCATCAAAGGTTCGATTTTGTTAAATTAAATTAAGAAAATCAAACTAAAATTAAGAAAATTCAAACTAATTTCATTGGATTAAAGTGTAATTCAACAAAATTGCTTAAAAACCATTCATAAAAATTGTCGGCCATCTTGGATTTTTTTTACAATAATACGACCATTTTGTCAAAAAATATCCATCGAAAACGAACTCTGTTTAGACTTTTTTTTTATTTTTTTTAAGTATTGGTAGACTAGAATAGACACCATAATTATTTTATAGGTTGCGCATCTGCGCACAAACTTACACACACACAAGCACACAATTTTTTCCATTTTTTATTGGTTTAAACTAAAAAATAATTAAAAATATTATTGCAGTTTTATAGTTTTTTTACTTGTTTTTTTGACTATTTAAAAAAAAATCAATTAATATGGCGCGTAATTTGGTTTTTAAGAAAAAAAAACGTTTTTTTTTTCATTTAAAAACTTTTTTTTTTTTAATTTTGACTAAAAAAAATTTAATTTAAAAAAAGTTTCAATTAAAAAAAAATTAAAACAAAATTTCGTAAGTCTCCTAATATCACACGCAGGGGTTTTTCTAAACAAAATTTAAAATAAATTAAAATTAAATTTTACTGAACTAAATTTAAAATTTGGAAAATTTTATAAAATAAAAAAAATTGCACTAATTTTAGTTAATTCGATTTTTGGTTCCAATAGAAAAACTAAACTAAAAAAACAACTACCCACCCTCCCCACACTTTTTATTGCGTCTCCCTATTTAGGGGGCGCTAAAGAGTTTTTAAATTCGATTTGTATTTCAATATAAGATAAAATTTTGTAAATTTTTGTTTTTTTTTTTGGTAAACAGAGAAGGAAAGTGTTGCGCGAGACTTTAATCTATAGGATGAGCACAATTACAGTCCCTTCGTATCTCAATTTTTTTTTTGAACATATTGACGTGTCATTTGAGAGAATTGTCGTATTTTTTAAAAAAATCTTTTAGTTTTAAATGCATTTTAGTTTGTGATAGCAGAAATTTTACCAATTTTTATAATAATTTTGAACAACTTTGAACAATTTTCAATTATTTTGATCAATTTAAAACAATTTTGAGCGGACTTTTCTTCAATTTTAAACATATTTTGATAATTTTGAATAAACTTTAACAATTTTGAATGACTTTTGCAATTTAAAGTAATTTGTTGGTGATTTTGAACAAAGTAGATCAATTTAAAACAATTTTGATCGGTCCTTTGTTCAATTTTAAACTATTTTTGATAATTTTTGAATAAGTTTAAAAAATTCTCGAAACTTTTGAACAAATTTTACCAATTTTGAATGACTTTAAGACAGTAATTTTGCAATTTTAAATACTTTTTGGTATTTTTAACAAATTAAAACAATTTTGAATAATTTTCGATAATATTTTTCGAAAATTTTGACAAACTTTAAAGTATTTTGAACCACTTTAATTCTATTATTTGTTTTTTTCATTTTCAAACAGTTTTGCAACATTTAACCGTTTTGAACTATATAGTTTTGAAGCACATTCAATTTTTTTTAATAATTCTGATCAATTTGATACAATTTTGAATAAATTAGAAAAAAATTGAACTGGTTTGAAATATTTTGAACTATTTTGAAGCCGCTCAATAGAAAACTTCTAATATTTCTGATCATTTTAAAACAATTTTGAATAAATTAGAATAAATTGGAACTGATTTGAAATATTTTGAACTATTTTGAAGCCTCTCAGTAGACAATTTCTAATAATTTTAATCAATTTGATACAATTTTGAATAAATTAGAATAAATTGGAACTGATTGGAACTATTTTGAAGAACTCTTAGAGGACAATTTTTAATAATTCTGATCATTTTAAAACAATTTTAAATAAATTAGAAAACATTTAAACTGATTTGAAATATTTTGAACTATTTTGAACTATTTTGAAGAATCTCAGTAGACAATTTTATTCAATTTGATACAATTTTGAATAAATTAGAATAAATTGGAACTGATTTGAACTATTTTGAAGAACTCTTAGAGGACAATTTTTAATAATTCTGATCATTTTAAAATAATTTTGAATAAATTAGAAAACATTTAAACTGATTTATAATATTTTGAAGCCTCTCAGTAGACAATTTATAATAATTTTGATCAATTTGATACAATTTTGAATAAATTAGAACTGATTTGAAATATTTTGAACTATTTGGAAGCCTCTCAGTAGACAATTTATAATAATTCCTGTCAATTTAGAACAATTTTGAACAATTTTGAGACAATTTTGAACCAATTTTTCTTCAATTTTAAAAAATATTAAATAATTATGAACAAAAATTTGAACCATTTTTAATAAATAATTTTCGAAAATTTTGAATAACTTTTTTATCAATTTTGAAAAACTTTAAACCGATAAATTGTTTTAATAATTCTGACCAATTTAGAGCAATTTTGAATGATTTTGAGAAAATAATTCTTTAAATTGAAGCAATTTTTGATAATTTTGAACAAAATAGAACAATTTGAAATAATTAAAAAAAAACATTTTACCAATTTTGAACAACTTTAAACAGATAATTTTTTTTTGTTAAAATTGGTCAATTTAGTGTACATTATTGAACGATTTTGATCTTAAATTTTAAAATATTTTTGATAATTCTGAACGAAAATTTGAACAATTTTTAATAAATAATTTTCAAAAAAAAAATTGAAAAACTTTTTTTTTTTTCAAATAATTCTGATCAATTTAGAACAAATTTGAACGACTTTGAGACAATAATTTTTTTAGTTTGAAGCATATTTTGATAATTTTGAATAAAATTTGAACAATTTTTTTGAATCACATTCAGCTTTTTATTAATTCTGATTAATTTAGAACTATTTTGAACAACTTTCAGACAATAATTCTTTAATGTTAAGCAATTTTTGATCATTTTTAAATAAATTGGATAAATTTGAATTATTTTTAATAATTTTAACAATTCCATCGAAAATTCTTTTTCATTTTTAAACGATTAATAATAAATTTGCAAAAAAAGGAAAAATTTTGAACCATAGTTTTAAAGCACATTCAACTTTAAAAATAATTCTGATCAATTTAGAGTGCAATTTTGAAAAAAATGTTTCTAAAATTTTAAAAAATGTTTGATAATTCTGAACCAAATGGAAAAATTTTGAATAATTTTCGAAAATTTAATTAACTAGTACGGATAATTTTCGAAAATTACCATCTTTAAAAAAAATTATATTTATAAAAAAACTTTAAATGCAAAAATGTTTTGTCTTCGGCTTTGAGATACTTGATCAATTATTAACCCTCTAGCGTCCACAGTTATTATTGAATTTTCTCAAAAATGACACATAACCTCAATAATCCCAACGCAAAAAAATTGCTGTCACAATTTTTATTTTAAGAGTGTAAACTCATCCTATAGAGATAGACTATGTCTCCGCTACACTGTAAAAAATAAATGACTAAAATTCTTAAAAATAAAATATTTTTTCTAAAAAAATGACTAAATGCGCATGCTTGATAATTTTTGATAAAAAAAAAATGCGAGCGCATACTATTTTCGACTAGAATATAAAATTCTCTTTGACTTGCACACACACACACTAAAATACACAGTCATACATAGACATTGATATATATATATATATATACAACGTCAAAACGTCAAATAAAATGACAGTTTTTCACACATCCATACATTTAATTTTAACAGTGTGTGTTATTTCTTTGAATAAAAATCATCAAAGATTATCTGAACGAAGATGATTTAATTTTTGCTAAATCATCTTTCGTCTAAGTTGGTTTGGTTTAAATTATTTTTGACATTTTGGCCGACTTGGTGGTCGCACTTGTAGATGCTCGAATATTTGTCGTATAATAGGATGAGATCAAGGGTTGATTTGTTGTAGCGGTAGATGTGGAAGCAGCAGAAGTGGCTGCCGAAGATCCATTATTGTTGTTGTTGTTGTTGTTCATCATCCATTGACCAATGATTTGATCAATTTTAAGCTCAGACTTTTTGGTAGTTTTTTGTATGGACGATGATGGTCCGCCAGCCACTTCGTCGGTTATGGTGATGGTAGAAGCAGCCGCTGCAGCTGCGGCGGCTTTATTTTTCTTTTTATTTTCGGCGGCCTGTTTCAGTTGACGGGGCATCGGAAAGGCCGATTTAATGTCCCATCGTTTCATCCAATTACGTAAAGTTTTGCGCGGTACTTTATGTATTTGAGAAGCTCTGAAAATTTAAAAGACCTTTAAATCTAATATATGATACAGGAAGCGTGTTAACCCCTAGGCAGGCTAGTTGTGTGTAGTGTCCACATTAAAACGATTTTGAATTGAAGCCAATTTTGTTTTGTCGTTTCTCAGAAAGGTCTCAAATAATAGTTTCTCAGAAATATAACGACTTTCTCAGAAATTTAAAAAAAAATTGGAAGTCTTGAGACTGAGAAACTTCTTTGTAAGTCATGGAATCTTTGGAAAGTCTAAGAAATCTTTGGAGCAACATCTTGTCATGTGGTCTAAAAGACTTCCAATACTACGCAGAATGACTTCCAAAAGCCCTTTGCAAGACTACCAAAAAGCTCAAAAGACTTGTAGGACTTCTTAAATCATCTTTGGAAGTCGCACGATAATCTTCCGTGAGACTTGGAACATTCATCCAAAAGATTTCCTCAAGACTTTCATAAGACTGCCACCGCTAAAAACTATCTTTGGAAGTCATGAGACAGACACTTTATTGTAAGTCATATATGGAATCTTTGTGGTCTAAAAGACTTACAAGACTCCGCAGAATAGCTTCCAAAAAACTTTCGAAGTTCCAAAGGCTTGCAAGAATTCAAAAAATCATCAAGACACTTCTTTGTATGACGTACATATATGGAATCTTTTAGAAATCTTGTTAGACGCTCTAAAAGATTTTCAAGATTTCAGAATAACCTACAAAAGACTTTCAAAAAACTTCCAAAAAGCTTCTAAAAACTTTCAAAAGAGATAAGATTTTTAATAATCATATTTGGATGTCTTGAGATTCCTCTTTGAAAGTTAAGTTAGGTCTTTTGGGGTAACATTATGTCAGGTCGTCTGAAAGACTTTCAAAAAACCTCTTCAAAATACTCCTTTTAAAAGACTGCCGAAAGACTCCCAAAAGACATCCGCATGACTTCTAAAAATCATCTTTCAATTTCTTGAGACACTTCTTTGGATGTCACATATGGAATCTTTTGGAAGTCTTTGGAGCAAAATCCTGTCACGTATATTCTGAAAAGTTTTTATAAAAAATGTTTGTTCCGAGGTTTGTTTCCAATTTATTCTGGTTTAACGATCCCATCTAAAAAGTGCGCAGTGTTTGGGATCAGAGTGGACGGTTTTTATTAGACTAATTAGTGAGGAATCAGGGAACGATAATTTAAAACAAAAAAACATCTGAAAACCTTTCCAAAAAATTCGAATCGAGAACCAAAGATTTTTTTTTTTGAAAAATAAAAAATAATAAATTGCCTTCCTAAGGGTTAAATAGCCCGACAGACTCTTCCAATTGGAAAAAGTCGGTTAACACTTACCGATAAATACTCTCGCCCGCCTTAACATCCATCAGAGCGTTGAACAATTCGTCCGGATTATAGGAGCGCGGTTGATTGCCACGCGGATTGCGCAACACAACCGAACTTGGCGACGGAACAATCGACTGCAGTCCGTCATCGCTGACCAACACTCCACCAACATAATTTCCACTGACCGCCGATCCCAAACTACTGCTGCTCAGTTGGCCCAAATTGCTAGTATTGCCGTTTGCATCAACAATACTTCCGCCACAATTCTTATAGATCCGCGTGTATTGTTGCAGGCGGCTTTGCATGCCGCTGCCCAAGGCCGAATTGGACAATGGCATGGGATATTGGACGGCAGCAGAGAATTGCGGTTGTTGGTATGCGTGTTGCTGCTGCTGCTGCAGCATCTGCCGTTGCTGTTGTTCTTTGGCGGCCTTTTTTGCTCTTTTTGACGGTTTTTTCTGGGCAATTGGTCGTTGGTCGATAATTGCGCTAACTAAGGGCGTATCGTCGTCTACTATGCCTCCGCCACTTGTCCCGTTCGAGTGCATTTTCTCACACATTCTTATTTCTTTCTGTTGTGGCTTCACATAGTTCTCTTGCAGCAGAAGGAAAGGAATTAGGCGGGGCATTTCGGTTGGATCGTCAGGACTGGTGTAGTGTGGCTGCTGTGGTCGATGTAAAGACGCCGGTAACGCCATCTGCCCGCCATATTCTTCCACATTTTCCTCATAACCGAAATCATCTTCATCGTCATCGTCATCCTCGTCCTCATCTCCATCACAATCGTCCATATAGGAGATCTCTTCAAAATTCGGCGAACAAATTATGTCCTCATAATTGTTTTCATCTTCTTCGACAAGAGGCGGCGGTTCCTTTTGGTCTACGTCATCTTCTTCGTTCTCGTCACAATTGGCCAAAGTGATAAAATCATCTGGCTCTGGAGAGGCCGGAGGCTCCACTTTATTATTACTTTTTGTCATATAGATCAACATTGAGTTTTTATTGTATTTCAAAGATGGCGGCAATGCATTATTTTCCTCAACAAAATGGCCGCCAGTCGATCGAATCGGTTCAATGCTAACGCTTGGCACAATCGGCGACGCTACCATTGGCTGATGATCTTTGTCTATGGCGAAAATTGTGGCAACATCATTTGTTTCGGCCGATTCAATGGTTCTCGGAAATTTTGCACTCCACACATCAACCGAATCGTTAAGTTTACGTTTGAAATTTGTTGGTTGTTTGTAATTTTCAAAAAGATTTTCATTTGACTTGACCCGAATTTTACCACCAGTGGAATTTGTTCGATTGGACAAAGTTTTGCCGCCATCATCATCATCTACAATATCATCTACGCCGTCTTCATCAAGTTTGTCAATAATTATTGAAAATTCGGGCAATTGTTGAGAGTTTGTTTCTTGGCTGATGTTGTGCAACAATTGATGATGATGAATTGTTGCAGGAGATTGTGGTGGTGATTGTGGTTGTGGTGGTGGTGGTGGTGGTTCTGATTGACCATCATCGTAATTGTCTGAAAAAAGAGACAGAAATAATTGTGTAATCTCTGTACGCTCTTTTTTGGGCGGGGACGGAATGTGTGGTGGGAATTTCTGTTTTGTTAAAAAAAATATCGTTTTTTTCGAAACAGGGGGCGGGAATTCAGTTGCTTCAGAGTACATTTACCTAATAATTTTTAATCAACTTGGGTCAATGTGATTTTTAGAAAGAAAAATAGACTTCGGAGTCAAAAAAAGGAAATGAAAATCTTTTTGAAAATTACAAAATTCGCGCGCGTATTCGACAAATTAATTTAACAGAGTGTCGCTAAATCAATTTTTATTAAAAAAAGGGCCGGGGCACATATGTTTTAGATTTTTTTTTCTAAACAGCCTGCGTGTTATTTTGGTTTCAGCCTCTGTTCGGTGATAGAGCTAAATTCGAATTCTCTGTTGGCTAGAAACTGTGTACTGTATACGCAGCAGAGATTTCGACCGAACAAAAACCAAAAGACACAAATAAATCGCGAGGCTTGTCTCTGAAAGACTGAGAAGTGTATATAAAGTGCAGAAGGCCCCGGCAAGATGTAATCTTTTTTCGCCAATTTGTTTGTTTTTCTTAGATTTTTGAAATTTTGTTTCTTCAATAACTACGGTACATATCTAAGCTACTTGTAAGTGTAAGGATTTAAACTTGAACTTACCTGTTTGTACTTTGTCGATTCCATCAAGGTCATCGCTATAGTCGGCCGCATTCATCTGGGTGTCTGAATCATCTGTTTGTGGGTGGAGGAAAAAGAAATGTGTTTCATTTAATAAAGGGGTGAAATATTGTGACAAATTTTAAGAAATTCTCTTGGAATTCGATCCGATTTCAGAAAATTTTGAAACATTTTTAAAGAAACTCAAAACCATTTTACCGAATGTTGAGAAATTCCGAGAATTTTACCAAGTTAGGCGAATTTTAAGCAATTCCTTAAGAAGCCCGAAACAATTTAGGTAAATTTTAAGCAATTCCTAGAAGAAACCCGAAACAATTTAAATAAAAGAAACTTAATAAGTTTTACAAAGTTTCAAATTAAAAAGGGCAAATTTTGACCAATTCTGAAGAATTTTGAAACAATTTAAGCAAGTTTTGAGCAATTCTGAAGAATTTCGAAACAATTTAAGCAAATTTCGGGCAATTCTGAAGAATTTCGAAACAATTTAAGCAAAATTTGAACAATTCTGAAGAATTTCGAAGGAGTTAAAGAAAATTTCGGGCAATTCTGAAGAATTTCGAAACAATTTAAGCAAATTTTGAGCAATTGTGAAGAATTTTAAAACAATTTAAGCAAAATTTGGAGCAATTCTGAAGAATTTGGAAACTATTTAAGCAATTTTTTAGCAATTCTGAAATATTTCGAAACAATTTAAGCAAATTTTGTAGCTATTCTCAAGAATTTTGAAACAATTTAAGCAAATTTTGAGCAATTGTGCAGAATTTTAAAATAATTTAAGCAAATTTTGAGCAATTCTGAAGAATTTTGAAACCATTTAAATTAATTTTGAGCAGTTCTGAAGAATTTTAAAATTATTTAAGCAAATTTTGTACAATTCTGAAGAATTTTGAAAAAAATTAAGCAAATTTTGAGAGCATTTCTGCAGAATCTCGAAAGAGTAAAATGTTGAACAATTCTCAAATAATTGGGAAACTTCCAGGAAATGTGTACCCATTCTCAAGAAATAGTTCAAATCAATTTAACCAATTTAGATAAATTTGGAGCAATTCTAAAGAATTTCGAAACTATTTAAGCAAATTTTGAAGAATTTTGAAACAAATTAACCAACTTTTGAGCAATTCTGAAGAAATTCGAAACAAGTTAAGTAAATTTTGAGCAATTCTGAAGAAACTCGAAAGAGTTAGAGAAAATGTTGAGCAATTCTTCAAGGAATATATTTTTTAGTAATTTCAAAAAATTATTTAAGAAATCACAAAAATCATTTCTAAAAATTTCTGATTTTTTTTTTCAGATCTCTTGAAATCACTTCAAGAGATCTGAATAAAATTTCAGAAATTTCTAGAAATTAATTTCGAAAAGTATGGAAAATATTTCAATAATCTCGAAAATCACAAAACTCACTTCTTACATCTCAAACGCTATACAAAAATAATTTCAGAAGTCTCGGAAATTATTTCATAAATCGCGAAAATGACGTAAATGAAATCAAATTTAAAATTGGCGAAAATGACGTAAATGATTTCAAAGAATTCGAAAATTGTTTATTTTAAAATCACGAAAATCTAGGCAAGCACGAAAATCGTTGTTGACCCCTGGGAAATTTGAGAAATTATTTTAGAAATACGGAAATAATTTCACGAATCTCAAAAAAAAAATTAAAAACTCGAAAATCATTTTGGAAAATGCAGGGAATTAATTGAGAAGTCACGAAAATATCGGAAATTATTTCAGAAATCACTAAAATAATTTCGGGTTTATTAACAATTATGGAAATTATTTCAGAAATGTCGGAAATTATTTCAGAAATGGTCAAAATAAAGTTATAGATATCGTAAAAAGTACCGAAAATATTTAAAAATTCACGAAAATCAATTGGGTAAAAAATAATTTCTAGAAATCCTGGAAATTATTTTAGAAGTTCTCGGCAATTACGAAAATCAATTTGAAAATCTCAGAAATCACTAAGAGAAATTCGATTTTTAAAAAAACTACGGAAATTACTTCAGAAATGTCGAAAATCAAGTTATAGATATTTAAAAAAAAAATACGAAAAATATTTCCAAATTCGAGAAAATCACGAAAATCAATTTGTATGTCTCGGAAATCTTAAATTAATTTAAAACTTATCAAAAAATACGAAAATTATTAAAAAAAAAATAAATTATGTCAGAAATCACAAAAATCATTTCTAGAAACCTCGGAAATTATTTCAGAAGTTCTCGGAAATTACGAAAATCAATTTGTAAGTCTCGGAAATCACTAAAGTAATATCAAACTTCTCAAAAAGTACGAAAATTATTTTAAAAAAATCTAAAATTATTTCAGAAGTCTCCGAAATCGCAAAAATCATTTCTAGAAACCTTGGAAATTATTTTAGAAGTTCTCGGAAATCACGAAAATAAAATTGGGAAATCTCCAAAATCACCTAAATAAAATCACACTTCTCAAAAAGTATAAAAATTTATTAAGAAATCTCGGAAATTATTTCAGCTCTTAAGAATCTCGAAAATAACCAAAATCATTTCTAGAAATCTTGGAAATTATTTCAGAAAATCTCGAAAATTTCGAAAATCACAAGAATCATTTCTATAGAAATCCCGGAAATTATTTAAGAAGTCACGAAAATCAATTTGGAAGTCTCGAAAATCACGAAAATCAAATTTGGAAATCTCGGTAATCACTAAAATAATTTTAAAATTTCGAAAAGCTTCGGAAATTATTTCAGAAATGTCGGGTAATATTTCAGAAATGTTGAAAATCAATTATTAGATATCTAAAAAAGTGCAGAAAATATTTCAAAATTCGAGAAAATCACGAAAATAAATTTTGTAAATCTCCAAAATAACTAAAATAATTTCAGACTTCTCTAAAAGTATGGAAATTTTTTCAGAAATCTCGGAAATTATTTCAGAAGTCTTAGAAAACTCACAAATCACAAAGTTCATTTCTAGAAATAACGGAAAATATTTCAGAAGTTCTCGCAAATTACGAAAATCAATTTGAAAATCTCGAAAATCACTAAAATAATTTCAAACTTCTCAAAAAGTGTGGAAATTATTTCAGAATTCTCGGAAATTATTTTAAAAGGCCCGAAAATCTTGAAAATCTCGAAAATCTCGAAAATCAGACAAAAATCATTTCGCACACATCTCAGAACTTTAGTATATTTTATCAGGCAAACCGATTGAAGTAAAATACAAAATTTGAAATACATTTTCTACTCAACTTACCCAAATCTTCACACTTGATGTTTAGCTCACTGCCACTGCCATTGGCACTGTCCTCGCCGTCGTCCATGCAGTTGACCAGTTGTGTCGGCTGAATGGCAATTGTCGTTGTGGTGGCCGGTGTTGTTGACTGTGTTATCAGGGCAGCCGTTGCTTGCAGTTTTATTGTTGGTTGTTGCTGCTGCTGCTGTTGTTGCGGTTGCGGTTGCTGCTGCTGTTGTTGCGGTTGCTGTTGCGTTTTAATGGTGGTGGCAACTGGCGTTGTCATAACGGTCACCGGTAACAATTCGGTTCGAACGATTTTTGGCGGCGGCAGAACATTTTTTATTGTAACAGCGGCGGGTGCTGCTTCTGTTCGGGTTATTGTTGCTGCAATTGTTGTTGGGCCTCGATTGTGTTGTTGCAAAATGTGAGCGGCCGTTGTTGGCATGTGAACGGTGTGACTGGTCGTTGTGATTGCGGCAATTGTTGCAGCAGCTTCGTTAAGTACTCGGCCACGTGTCATGATTGGCGTCGCTGAAGTAGCTGCGGACAGCGTCGGTAGGATTGTTGACTGTGAATTGTTTTGTTGTAAAATGTTTGTTGTAGCGGTTGTTGGCAGAGCGGTGGTCAGTGCTGACAACGGTGGAGCTGTTGACAGACTGGCCAATGGGTGCAATTGTTGCTGCTGATGGTGATGCTGCTGCTGATGCTGATGCTGTTGTATAATACTGGTTGTTCCGGCCGGAGTTGTTGTTGTCGTTGTCGATCCATTTGTTGCATTTGTTATTTGATTTAAATTCAACGCTGCATCCGAACCGCAAAGGCCGCGTATCTGCAGCGTTTCGGCACATTTTAGCAGATCGGGTAGGCCGGCCTGCGACACATTTACCTCACCCTTGTACATAAAATCGACGAGTGCCTGAATTTCCCACAACTTTATTTCTCGTGGCAGAATGATGATGGGATGTTTGCACGGATTTTCGCCCAACAAACTTTCAAAGTATGTCGAACAGGCTGCTAGCACCAAACGGTGACAGTGCACCTGATGGCCCTCACATGCCAATGTTACGTCAACGAATCGTTGGCCGGCGAGTAACTGTTTTTAATATTTTTTTTATTAATTTACAAAAAAAAACAAACTTCATTCCCTTACCTGTGGAAATGCAGCTCCCAAACTGCCCAAGTGGCTGTTCCAGCGGACGCAAAATTGTTGCGATATATTTGTCGGGGTCGTCATTTTGAAAATTCCCCAAAATTTTCGACCCAAAAATTTCGCCAAAAACTGTAAACTCCTCTATATTTGCGACCTCATCCGTGTTGCCACCGTTTTGAATCCTCTCTGTGTGTTTGTTGCAATCGCCTCGTCGCCCTTTTTTTTTTGGTTTTTCACTTGTTCGCTCAAACTATTACGCGTAATTAGAATTTTAGGAAGAAGAGAAAAATTTGCTCTGTTAAGGTCAATCCAAATTCGAATGCATCATCGTGCATTTCGGAAAAAAGAAAATTTAAATTTTCTTTTTTTCATTTTTCCGCATATATAGGAAAACGGATATAATATTTTGAAATAAGCAACAAAAAAGGGTTAACGCAAAATTAATTCAACAACAACATTAAAATATAATATGCACACGGCAAAAGCGGGGGTTAAATTTATAGAGTTACATTAAAAAAAAAAGAAAAAACTCCAATCATATTCGGCACTCGCGCGGCAAACACTGAAAAATTGAAAGAAAATTGGGGTGGAAAAAATATAAATAAAAATAAAATTAAAATTTAATTAAAAAAAATAGAAATTTTCTCTAAAAAAAACCAAAACAAAATGACAACGCAAGCAATTTATATGCGGTGTTAATAATGTGGACAACACTTGCCTGTTAAAACGGGACTCTTCTACTGAACAAGGTCTTAGCTAAATCTAATAGTGTAGAGAAAAAAAAAACAAAAACAATTTCACCCTTCCAAATGTATTTAGGGCGCAATTGCATCGCACAGATTGCGCAAGTCCATAACCTCTCTCTCTTTGGCAGCATTCAAACCGAGCTGTTGGAATGGGGTTCCCTATTATATATTATAGCATCCTATCTTTATATGTACATCATTACCATTATAGGGACGAGAAATTAGAGTTTAGTAATTCTTTTGACTAATTTTATTGAGTTTTTATATAAAAACACTAAATAAAAGAACCCTACAGTTCACCCTATTGCTTTGGTAAATTTTAATGAAAATGGTAAAACAAAATCTTCATACTGCGCGTATCCCTCACCCTGACGCCTACACTACATTTTTTAAATCTTTTGTTTTTCTTGAAATTGCGTTATAATAATAACAGTGTACGTAAGAATGTGGGTGGTGTGTAGGTGGGCGGTGCGTGGTCTGTGTATGACGTTTGTTTAAAATATAGGGTAAAAGCTTTGTAGATTGGTCTTATTGTAACATATTCAGTATAATTATTTAATTAGCCGTACATTTTTTTTTAAATTTTAAATTTAAATTTATTTCCAATGAGTACTACAGTGAAAACTAAAATAGATTTTGTGAGATTTTTGGCAATTGCTTTCCATTTTAAAGGATACGCTCGAAACCGACAGGATTTTTATAAAATTTTAAGCAACTTCCTACTATTTCAAAGATATTTTAAATAATTAATTGTAAACCGACGAAATTTTAATGAAATTTTGAGCAACTTCTTACTATTTAAAAAAATAATTTGTTGGAAACCTAAGAGATTTCAATGAAATTTTGAGCAAATTCTTACTATTTTAAGGGAATTTTAAATTATGAGGTTGGAACCGAGGAGATTTTGATGAAATTTTGAGCAAATTCTTACTATTTTAAAGAAATTTTAAATTATGAGGTTGGAACCGAGGAGATTTTGATGAAATTTTAAGCAATTTCTTGCTATTTTAAAGGAATTTTAAATTATGAGTTTGGAACCGAGGAGGTTTTTATGAAATTTTGAGCAAATTCTTACTTTATTAAAATATAAGTTTGGAAGCGAGGAGATTTTTATGAAATTTTTAGCAAATTCTTACTATTTTAAAGAAATTTTAAATTATGAGTTTGAAACCGAGGAGGTTTTTATGAAATTTTGAGCAAATTCTTACTATTTTAAAGGCATTTTAAATTATGAGGTTGGAAACCGAAGAGAGTTTAATGAAATTTTTAGATACTTCTGAGTATCTGAGAAGAATTAAAAGACATTTCTTGGAATTATTGAAATTTCTTGAAAATTAGAAAAAACGTAATAAAACTTTTATAAGTTTTCGACGAAAAGTAGTTGGAAATGAAATTCAGAGACACTTCTGACTAATTTATGGAAGAATTGAAAGAAATTTCAAAAAAATTAAAGAGAATTTAATAAAAATTTAAAGTGCTCAAAGAAATTAGTTGAAAACAGAGCAGATTTTGACTAAATTTTGAGTTATTTAAAAGTAATTTAGAAAAATTGAAAGAAATTTTATTAAATTATTTAAATTTCTTAAAATTTATTGAATTTTTAAAATTTTCGATGAATATGATAATTATGATAAAATTTTGCGAAACTTCTAATTATTTTAGAAGAATTAAAATAAATAAAATGGAATTACTGAAACTTCTTAATATTTTTTGAAAATTAAAGAAAATTTATAAAAATTTTAAGTTTTCGATGAAGACAAGTTGGAAACTAATGAGATTTTCAAAAAACTTGTAAGGAACTTCTTGGTATTTTAAAGGGATTTAACGAAACATCATGAAAATTAAGAAGAACCCAATTTTATTGGAAATTAAGAAGATTTAGATGAAATTTTTGAACTTCTAGATATTTTAAAAGAATTGAAAGAAATTTTATGAAATCAATTATTTTCATGAAAGTTTTCGATGATCTCCTTCCTTTGTTGATTTTGATGAAATTGCTTAGCACTTATTAAGTTATTTAGAAAATTTTATAAAATTTTAGAGTTTTCGATGCAATTTTGATACAAAAAAAATTATGAACTTCCATTATCATTTCCCTTTAGAAAAGTCGAATTTTTGTTTGAATTTTTTAGGAACTTTTTCTTTTTTTTGCGAATAATGTTTTTCAAAAAAAATAATTAATTTTCTTAAAAATAACAAAAAAAAATAAAGCAGTTGTCAGTAGTTTTTTCAGAAAACTAAACTCAACATAGATAAATCCTTGTTCGTAAGTTGCTAATTCCATAAAAAATTTATTAATTTTCGAAACAAATTAATTAATTAAATATAATTAAAATACAATTTTATTTATTTTTGATTGTTAAAAAAAAGTTGCCAATAATTATTATTTACTGAGTGCCAATACCCAATACCTTTACCCTATAACTTATCACAAAATAATAGCAGAGGTTGTTTATATTTTAGAATTGTACGTGTGTTTGTGTTTATAGGTCTTAAAATAGATGGGTACACTGTTAAACACACCAGCCTCAATTGCAGCGCACGCACACTGCAACGCTAAAAAAATCAATAATGCTTTCGATGCATGTGTGTGTGTGTGTTAAATTGCATTGTCGTATTCGTATTGTTTATAATAAAGGGGAAGGACATCTCACTGCTCACTTTTTGTTTATATTTAAATGCAAAGAAAAAATAGGCACATGCGCTGTAGATATTTATAAGTTTTTATAGTCCGGTGCATTCGGTTAAGCGCTGTATAGATGCGACTTTTATATAAATTATAGTCCGGTGGCTTCGCGTAAGAAACTTAAGAATTTTTTTGTTCAAGACCTTAACTCTTCTAATGTTTAGATTTTTTTAATCGTTTTAGGTCACTTTTTTTGACCTATAGAAATTGTTAATTTTTATTTGTAATTTTTTTATTTTTTGTTTTTCATTGAAATCGTTACATTTTTACAGAAATAATCGAAAATAACATTGAAATGGTCAACTGTCTTTTGAAATATTTCAATCGTTAAATTTCTCTTAAAAATCATTGAAACTTTGTTGAAATGTTTAATATTTCATGGAATTTTTTGGATTTTTATTTAAATTGTTTGAAAAATTTCATTGAAATCTTTGGATTTTTAATTAAAAATGATCGAAAATTTTATTGAAATCTTTAAAACTCTCTAGAAATCATCGAAAATGAATTGAAATGGAGAAATTGCTCTTAAAAATCATTGAAACTTTGTTGAAATGTTTAATATTTCATGGAGTTTTTGAAATGATAAAATCATTGAAACCCCGTTAAAATCGTTAAGAGGCTCCAGAAATCTTTGATATTTCATGGAAATCTTTTGATTTTTATTTAAAAAAAAATTAAAATTTCAATGAAATCATTAAAAATTTCTATAAATCATCGAAATTTCATTAAAAACGTATACTGTCTTTAGAAATATTTAACCATAATTAGAAACATCATTGAAACTCCGTTGAAATCGTTAAGAGGCTTTGGAAATTTTTAATATTTCATAGAAATGTTTGAATTTTTAAATAAAAATGATAGAAAATTTCATTGAGATCTTGAAAAATCTTTAGAAATCATCGAAATTGCATTTTTATCGTCAAGCGTCTTTTGAAATCTTTTATTTTAATTTGCAACTTCATTGAAATCGTTAAATTTTACTAGAAATCATTGAAACTCCGTGAAAATCGTCAAAGGGCTTTTTCAAATATTTGAAATATAATTAAAAATTATTAAAAATTCCATTGAAATCTTGAAAAATCTCTAGCTAGATATTAAATTTCAACGATATAAGTGTTTTATTATATTTTGAAACTTACCGGAAACACATATTAAAATTGGTAAATTCTCTCAAAACCGTGTTGAAATTATTATTATATATTTGATTGAAATTAAAAACAAAAAACTTATCGAAATTTTGTTTAAAATCTGCCGGTTTTATTTAAAAAATAACTGGAAATTAATTAAACATTGAATTTTTTTAATTTAATCAATTTTTTTAAATATCTTGCGAAATCGTCGCCTGTTTATTGAACATTTTTATGGCAATTTGAAAATAAGCAAAATTTTTATTGAAATCTTTCAAAATTATGGACAAATTTCATTCAAAATCTTTAAAATTTTAATATAACCGCCGAAAATTTGTATAAATTTTTAAGAGTTTTGTCTCCAAAAAAAAAATCTGTACTTTAAAAATAACCTGAAATTTTTGTTAAAATATCCAAATTTTTTTTTGTTAAATTAAAATCCTTAAGAGTTTATCTCTCAAAAAAACCAATGAAATGTCATCACTTAGAATTTTAAATTTTGAAACTAATCCGAACAATTTATCAAGTTTCTCTTTTATAAAGGAAACCGACGCCAAATTTCAAAGAAATCTTTTAATTCAATTTAAAAATTATACGAAAACCGACAAAAAAACTTGTTCATAGGAAAAACTTTATGACCGGAAATTATGGAAAATTATAAAACAAGAAAAAAAACACAGGAAAAACCATTTAATCTCTTTCATAAGAAATGTATTTAATGCATTTTTCCATTTATAAAAAAAAAAACAAATAAATTTAGCAGTGTACTATAATAAGCATGCATGCATACAATTAGATTGGTGTGTGTGCGTGTGGTCTTTATTATTATTGCAGGAGAGATGCTTTTTGTTTATTTTTAAATTTCTATAAATAAAACCAAACACACAACACACACACACGTAGAACAAAACTATATTACTACACTGTTAACATGAAACGTACCTCTTGTGCTGCTTGTGTTGTGTTGTGCTTTGTTGTTGTTGTTTAATTTATTGATATTTTTTATTCATTTTTTCGATTCATTTTTTTTTCATTTTTCAACTCTTTTTTTGGATGAAAACAATTTTGAGTTCGATTATTTCATTAAAAAAAGTTGAATTAAATTTAAAAAATAAATGTTTTTCAACAATAATTAAATGAACATATTGAAAACTATGGGGCTGTACGGGGGCCCCTAGCGACCACAACGTAGAAAAAAAAATATCACACGACGCATACGACAAAGACGACCCCAACGACGTTAAAATAATATGGCGGCGGCGATGGTCGCACTTTTCTATAGACTATTTTTCGCTGGAAGACCTCTTTTTCGGGTGGCCCACAAATATTGTTTTTGACTTATTAACTTTTCATTCACATTTTCTGAGATTTTCGATCAATTTGGCTTTTCACATGAAAAAAACAAAACAATATGTTTCCTATAAAAGTTTTATTTGTTCTTCTTATTTTGCTCACACAGCTCTGCTGTGTGTGATGAGGCAACGGGGATATACTACACTGCACTGCCAAATGAATGAAAAACTATTTATGTTTTGGTGCGTGAATTGTTGTGAATGAATCAAATGAATTTTTTTGAATGAGTTGGTATTGGTTATTATTTTATAGAGCATACCACATGCATTGCTCTATAAAATAATAACCGATGTGTGTGACAGATTGAGGGCAGGGCCGGTTCTGGGTATTGCATGGGCCGCGACATTTAGATTCCAAGCCTTTTTTTCAGGAATTTATTTTAAAGCGATGCAATTTCGACGATATTGAGAGAAATTTGAATTTTAAATTATTTTAAAAATAAAGATACTTTAAAGAGTTCGGTAAAATTTCGGCTGAACTGCAGTATAGCGAATATGCTCTAAATAGGACCCGACCCCTTCTATCTTGTAAAGGGTCATCCCCCGATTAAAAAAATATACTACGACTTTTAAGGGAAACCCTCTCTTTCGGCAGGGGGGAGGTTCAAGTTTGTATGCAAAAGTTTTAAAATGAAATATTATGATGTCACACCTATACAGAATGTAAGAATAGGCAAATTAAACTATTTTGTAGTGTAAACTTATGGGGGGGTAACTCCCTAATTTTAAAATGGAAGGGGCTTATCGTTTGCATTAAAATTATCAAAAATACATTTTTATGGCTTGTGTGTATTCAAATGAAAGGTCTTGACAAGAGCTACAAGTTTAGTTCTAAGGGTTTACGTCTATCGTTCCCCCTTCAGTCCGCAGATATGAAAAAAAATGTTCCTTCTAAGCAATCCTTTAACCTCTCCTAGATGCTGATGGGAAAGCGATGGACTACAACTCTTAGAACTAAAGTTGTAGCTCTTGTCAAGATGCGTTTCCCCCAATAGTCGTAGTTTAATTTTTTTTTATCGGGGATGACCTTTTACAGGATAAAAGGGGTGGGGTCCTATTTGGAGCATATTCGCTATACTGCAGATTCGCCAAATTTTTAAAATAAAACTGCAGAATTCAATGAAATTTTGACAGTTCTGAGAGTTGTTTGACAATGTTAACGAAATTTCGAGTTGTTTTTAAATTGAAATAAAAAAAAATCAAATTAATTTCAATAGTTCTGAGAGTATACTCGAATATTTCAACGAAATTTTTGATTCAAATTAAAATCAAAGATTTTAAAGCAATTTTGATGGTGTAACTCGACGATTTTAATAAAAAAAATTGGTTCTCAAATTCAAATTTAAAGATTTACTAAGATATCAATGGCTTAAAAGATATTTTAAAATTACTTCAATTTTTTTTCGATAATTTTGTAATTGAAAGAGACGATTTCATAGAAATTTCGATGATTCTAAGAATCACTTGACGATTTTTATAAATTTTTGGGTTATTTTTATATAAAAAATAAACAAAATAAAAATAAAATATAAAATAAAATGAAATCTTGAGTTGCTTTAATATAAAAAAAGTTGACGGTTTTGAAAAACTCTTGGCGATTTCAGTGAAATTTCTATAATTTTGACAGATTTCATTCAATTTGTCAAATAACTCTCGGAATCATCGAAATTTGCATTTTTAATTTAAAAATTATCTGAAATTTGATTGAATTTTTAAAATATTTTTCGAAACCATCTCTGAATTTCATTGAAGTCTTTGATTTAGTTTCGGAAAAAACTCGAGATTTCATTAAAGAGTCCAGATTCTCTTAAACTATCCAAATGAATGTAAATAGTACAAGCTTTAATTTGGGTCAAAATGGCCAAATTACCGGGACCATGTTTTTTTCTCGTTTTATGATTCCCTGATTTAGAAAAATTAGGAAAATAAAAAGTTTCCGTCCGTCAGCAAAATATCAGACACAAGAAGGTTTTGCACCAGTCGAGGGATTTGGCCAATTTTTAGTGAGGATGAGTTATTGGTGGTCCCATAGTGTGGGATTTCAGTTGAAGTCTTTAGGTCAAAAATGAAGGGGAGCTCCCATACGATTTTTTTCTTCTAAAATTAGGCGAGAAATTTGAGCATATAAGATAAAGTTTTTTTACCAGTTGACAGATTTGGACAAAATTTTGAGTTTTTATTGATCCTATAGTCTGGGATTGCAGTTGAAGTCTCTAGGTCGAAAATATAGGGGTGCTCCCATACGATTTTTTCTTCTTCTAAAAATGCTCGAATAATATGAGCATATAAAGAAAGTTTTTTACAAGTGTACGGAGTTGAAGAAATTTTGGTGGGGGTGAGTTTTTGGTGGTCCCATACTCTGGGATTGAATTTGGAGCCTTTTTGTTGTAAATATCTATTAGTTCACACTTTTTATTAAAAAATGTTTTGGCTTGTGTGTTTTTAAAATATAGTAAAAGCAGCATCCCAGTTATGCTGGGGGTTCTCGGACCGATTTTCTTAAGTACATTCTGATTAAGTATTTTTCTCTCCGCTCCAACAGCACGCAACTGCTGCTGTGTGCGCGCGGTCTTGCAAATGCTGCGCTCTGACGCACATTAATTCTTCTGATAAAAATAAACATAAATATGTGTGTGTGTATGCGTGTAAAGGCGAAGCATCTATCTAGTTGCAGATTGTGGTGCATCCGTGCGTGTTAGGTATTTTAATTCAATTCATTTGAATTGTCTGAAGATTATTGTGAAATTTTAGCTGAAAAAAAATCAGAAACTTTTTTTATATTTCTCTAAAATCTTTAATTTTATTTAAAAAAAAAAAAACTTGAACTTTCAATAATAATAAATAACTGTCGAAAATATTGAAATATTGAAATCTTTATAATTCTCTCAAAATAATTAAAACTTTATTGAAATCTTAAAGTAATTTATATAAGTAACCGTCGAAAATTTATTGCAAAATTGTCAAGAATTTCTCTGAATAATCGAAATATCTTTGAAATATTTGATTTTTAAAACGAGAAATTTCCATAAATCATGAAGTTTTTCTTGAACCATTAAATTTCTTTGAGGTCTTTGATTTAAATAAAAAAAATCTGTATTTCATTGGAATCTCGTCAAGTAACTTTTAGGACTATCGAAATTTGCGTTTTTTTAAATATAAAAATGATCTTTCAGGAAATCCAAAAATATCTCTCGACACCATCTAAAAGTCAACAAAAACTTTGATTTAAATTTAAAAGCAACTCTAAATTTATTTAAAATCGTCAAGATTGGGTTTTAAAACTATCTTCTTTAAAATCTTAAAGTTACTTTTGAAATCATAGAAATTTCAATAAAATCGTCAAGAATTTCTCAGAACCAAATAACATTTCGATCAAATCTGCGGTTTTAATTCAAAATTATCAGACATTTTTAAAGTATTTCTTGATATCGTAGAATTTTTTTTGAAATGTTTGATTTTATTTTTAAAATATCTCGGTATTTCGTTGGAATCGTTACGCAACTTGCACTAAAATTTATTAAAATCTTTTTTTTAATTTTGAAAAACAATTCGAGATTTGATTAAAATCGCCCAGAATTTCTTAAAACTATCGAAATTTCATTGAAATCTTTAAGTAACCTTTAACATTTAAAAAAATATTTATTTAAATTCAAAAACAACTTGAACTTTCATCTAAATCTTCATAATCAACTCACATCGAAATCTTTAAAAATCGAAATTTCATTGAAACCGTCCAGATTGTCTTAGAACAATCGATATTTCATTGACATCTTTAAGCAATTTCATTTAAATCGTTAAGAATTTCTCAGCACCATCGACATTTCGGCAAAATCTGAAGTTTTAATTCAAAAATTATCAGAAATTTCAAGTATCTCTCAATATCGTAGATTTTTTTTAAAATCTGTGATTTAAATTTCAAAATACCTCGTAATCGTTACGTATTTTGCAGGATCATCAAAATGCCTTTGAATTCAGCTCTTTTAATTTAAAAATAATCCGAAACATTAAAGACATCTTTAAATATCTCTCGAAATTTGTAAAATTTTGTTTATTATAATATATATAAAATATCTCTCGAAGCTACCAAAATTTCATTGAAATCTTTAACTTTGGAAACTTATCGAAATTACATTGAAATCGTCCAAAATTTCTCAGAACTAACGAAATTTCTTCGTTTTTCTTGGTTTTAATTTATGGTCAGAAATTTTGATATCTTTGATTTTGGTATCTTTTCTTTGGTTACAAAATATTCAAAATTAATTTCAAATTTTGATTTTATATTTATTAAGTTTTTTACGGTCAGAGCCTTCCCGTTTTAAACCGCTCGCCACTGCATTTTTATCTGCTCTTCACACTTCGCCAAAATGTTTAAGTATCTCGCTGAGTACACTTTGATTAAGCATTTTTTCTCCGCTCCAACGTAGCACGCTACTGCTGCTGTGTGCGCGCGGTCTTGCAAATGCCTGAGAATGTATGCTGCGCTCTGATGCACATTTCTACTGATAAAAATAAACAGAAATATATATGTGTGTATGCGTGTAAAGACGAACGCTACCTATCTGGAGCTAGTGATGCATCCGCGGGAAACGTTTTAAGATTTTTAACCCTTTCGCACGTGAATTAATTCTATGCATTGGACAATTGTTTTTTTTTGTGATTTTTTTTTCTTAGAAACATAAAAAAGTTATTTTGCATCAAAAATAAAAAAAAAATGTTTGCTCTAAATTAAGTTTTTTGAAGAACATATTATATGAGGGTTAAGAACAATTTTTTATGGAACTTGTTTTTCATATATATTTTTTATTTTTTATTTTATTTAATTCGTTTTTTTTCTAATTTAATTTATTAAATTTTTTTGCTATGTAGATATAAATGTGCGCCACTCGCGAAAGAGTTGATTCCATTTCATTTGAATTGTCTGAAGAATATCGCAACATGTTGTAATTTTAGCTGAAAAAAAAGAAACTTTTTGAAATCTTGAATTTTTTTTTAAAAGGAAGATAGCCTAGAATATTACCTTAATTTTTTTTATCCCCTTAATCCCCTTCACCCGTTAACCTCTCATTGCAATTAGAAAACGATCAAATAATCTTCTCATAAATTGTTTAGAAGGATCAATAAGTAATACGCAGAATGACAGAAAACAATAAAATTGTATTTTCAAATATTTTTTATTCCATTATCCTTTGTCTATGGGATGCAAAGTAATTATTACGTTTTTTATCTGAAACTTTAAACCTATTCCCTGCCCTAAGGCGTAGTTTTCCTCACTATCAAAATTGATAGAGTGACTCGAAGGAAGGTCCCTTACGTTATAAGGGGGCAGGGGGCTCCTGCTTAATGCACCAGTAAAGTGCATTTCAACCAAATCTTATTATATCTCACAAAATCACCGAAATTTGTTTAAAATGATTAATTTCAATTTGAAAACCACTTGAGATTTCATTCAAATAATTCTCAGAATCATCGAAATTTGCGGTTTAAATTTGAAAATTACTTATCTGTAAATTTTATTGAAATTTTAAAATATCTCCCGAAACTACCAAAATGTTATTGAAATCTTTGATTACGTTTTAAAAACAACTCAAGATTTCATTAAACGACTCAGGAGTAAGGTATTTTGAAATTAAAATCAAAGATTTAAAAAAATCTGCACGATCTTGAGAGATACTTGAAAATTTCTGATAATTTTCGAATTTAAACCGCAGATTAACTGAAATGTTGATGGTCATCTGAGAAATTCTTGACGATTTCAATGAAATTTCGATAGTTTTGAAAGATTCTAGACCATTTTAATGAAATCTTGAGTTATTTTCAAATTTAAATCAAAGATTTTATTGAAATTTTGATAGTTTCGAAAGATATTTTAGGATTTCCTGAAGGATCATTTTTATCTTATACGCAAATTTCGATAGTCCTGAAAGTTACTTGACGATTCCAATGAAATTCAGATATATTTTCAAATTAAAATCAAAGACCTGTAATTCTTCACGATTTTATTGAAATTTCGTGTTGTTTCGAATAAAAATCAAAGATTTTAAAGAAATTTCGATTATTCAGACAAATTCTTGACGATTTTGCCATACAATTTTTATAAATTACTTTTAGATTTCAACAAAGTTTTAATTATTTTGAGAGAGATTTTTAAAGATTTTAATAGTTTCGACAGTAACTTGAAGATTTCAATGAAAGTTCAAGTTGTTTTTTTAAATAAAATTAAAGATTGTAAAGAAATTTCATGTTAAGTTTTCAAACTAAAACCGTAAATTTTAGACAAATATCAAAAAGATACTCGAAAAATGCAATGAAATATAAATTTTCGAAAGATTTCTAAAAATGTTATGAAATTTTATATTTAAAGATGCGTTTATGAAAATAATAAATTAAAATCAAAGCATTCAACGCAAAATCTTTCTAGAGACACTTGAAGAATTTAAATAAAATTTCGAATATTTCGAGAAAAAATCAAGTTTTTAAAAAGTTTCTGCTAAAATTACAAAATTTTGCGATAGTCTTCCGTCAATTCAAATGAATTAAATTAAAATTCCTAATACGCGCGGATGCATCACTATCTGCAACTAGATAGACGCTTCGCCTTTACACGCAAACACACACATATATATTTCTGTTTATTTTTATCAGAAGAAATATGCATCAAAGCGCAGCATACATACTCAGACAT
>JANSTW010082003.1:0-19373 GCA_027564275.1 Diadocidia ferruginosa | reverse complement strand
TTAAATCACTAAATCATTAAAATTTAATAGATTTATATGAAATATTTGCAAGGAGTTGTAGTATTTAATTAAAAAAATTAATTTTATAATAATAATTTTTGAAAAGATACTAAAAATTCCACAGGTCACCACTTCTTATAGATTATAAAACAATTTTATCCTCCATAAAAGATTTTATGAAAACTAACTTGACCATCGATGATGAAGAAAACTCATCATTGCCTGCATCAACAAATCTTCCAGGCAAAATAGATTCCACAGATGACTTCAAGCCAGAATCCGTGGGAGTAGTACCAAGTACTGTTGCACCACTTAATAAACTAGTTCCTGTTGCTGATAAATTACCTGAAAGTGAAGAAATCATTGATGAATTTGAACTAGTGATTGCACTTAAAGCTCCAGATGGAAGAGAAGTTCCGCCAAGAGCAGATGCAGTATTTAGCGGCGATTGTGAAAGTCCAAGGATATGATTTGTTTCACGATCGTAGGCTGCATATTGATTAAAAGTTTTCCGTTGAGGAGGTTTTTCTCCAATTGCGCCAAATCGACTGACTAAAAAGTTTTTAAATTCTATATTAACAAATAAAGCTATATTAAAACTAATCTACTTTAAAAATACTATATACATATATATAAAAAAAATACAAAAAAGACTTTAAAATTAATTAATAATTTTCTTTATTGATTATAAAGTTGTAAATCTTATTACCTGGAGCTGATGTTGGAACAGCGTTAGATGCAGGAAAACTTTTAGGAAGCTGAAATTGCTGTGGCAATTGTGTTGAAGTGTGAAGATGACTTTCACTTAAAACTGTTGCTGAGCATCGACCAATAGTTGGCACAGTAGTGCCAATTGTATTACCTGTCAAATTAAAAGTAGCCGTTGTAGGAAATGACGACGGTATTGAATTACTTAAGGCTAACAACTCTGGTGAGCGATGCTGAGTTTGTTGCTGTAAAGATGCGTTACTATGAAACAAGGGTGATATAGCCCCATCACCCTTGTTTTGATGTTGTGGCAAAACAAAAGTCTGTGATTGCAAGAGATCCGTTACACCAGCGGATTGAGCTTTTGTTGTTTGAGAGCCAGTTGTATTTGGACGACCACTCCCAATTGCTCCCACATCAGACT
The DNA here is from genome assembly GCA_027564275.1 of Diadocidia ferruginosa. NCBI lineage: Eukaryota > Metazoa > Arthropoda > Insecta > Diptera > Diadocidiidae > Diadocidia > Diadocidia ferruginosa. Next base: position 18,241 of record JANSTW010082003.1, on the reverse strand, counting down.
GAGTCGAGTTTTCTTGGTTCAAATCATGCAAACGATTTTTAAACATTTTTTGATCATTCATCTGTAAAGAAATGTTTTGCTGCAATGAGTTTGACGAATTAAAAAAGTCATTCCATCCACTGCTATTCGAAGCAGAGGCAAATGGTAAAGTAGGTGGACGCAGTAACGATTCTGTGGTAGACGAGTTTTGTAACTGTTTTATCCATGCAAAATATTTTTTTTGCTGTTCTAATGTCAGAGATGAAAGTGGTGGTAATGGAGTACCAGCAGCAGCAGCCGCAGCTGCAATTAATGTGGCACGTTGCCGTAAGTAATGCATTTCATCTTCCAAAGTATTAGAAGTACTGTTTTGTTTAAAATCAACTTCATGGACTACAGAATTTGAACTTGGTAAAACTGAAACAAACGAAGAAGTTGCAGGATTTGATATTATTTGATTCGTAGTATTAACTTTAGAATTATGTTGTTGTTTAACCTAAAAAAAAAAGAAGCAAAATTCAAATTTTCATATATATCTTAATTTAAAGTTATACTTTTTAAAATGAAAACATAAAAGGTAAAAAAACCTGAGAGGGCAATGATGTTGAAATTTTAGAGCTTTGATTAGGTGGAACTATTTGTCGCTTAGATTTCACAGTTTTAATATTAGGGTTAACATCTTTAGCTACAATTTCTTTTACTGTAACAAAAACATTGCTTTTCTGATCAGAAGCTGATTGCGAAGGTTTACATTGTGATACTTGAAACAGTTCTTTTTTATTCAATAATTTTGAATGACATTCCTTGGGAATATTTGTTTCTTTATTCTTATGCAATTGTTGACTATCGTAAACTTTTGTTACACAAGTTGCATTTTTTTCTTCTTTATTCAACTCTTTAGAATCTTCTTTAACTTCAACTGCAATTGGTATAACTTCATCTTTTATTTTAGTTTTTGCAGCATTACTTCGATCATCACTATTTGAAACAGATGAATTTACTGGTGTAGTAGTCTTAAATGATTGTTGGACACCTTTTTCATAAACCTTTTCAATTAAAAGTGTTTTTGTTGTAGAAGAACTAATTTTGTTCTTCAAGTCCTTCCCTTTTTTCTCAACTGCCACTTTCTGATCCATATGAGAATCTTGCAAAGTCACTTTTATTGTATTTTTATTTACATCGCTTCCTTTTTTATCTTTTTCTTTTGATCTGGCATTACTGTTCTCTTTTTCCATTCTAGCATCAGAGGTAATTTCAGAAACTAGACTTTCATTTTTTTTACGCTGCTTACTCTTATTTTTTAAATCACGCTTTTCGTTTTTATTATCCTAAAAAATGCAAATCATTTAAAATTAAACAATAAAGTCCGCATTACACTACAAAATAATAAAAAACAAACAAATATCGTAATTGTAATAGAAATCAAACCTCTTCTAACTTTTTAGCAGCTTTTGCAGCAGCAAGTGCAGCTAGCTCTTCTTCTTTCTGCTTCTTTAATTTTTCTTCCCGAGCTTCTCTTTCAAGTTTTTCTTTTTCTTTTCGGATTCTTTCTTCTTCTGCTTTTTTCAATTTTTCATCCTACAATCAACACTATTGTTTACATTCCTTAAAAAATAGCAAAAAACTAAAGAAATTACCATCCTACGTTGCTTTTGTCGTGCTTTTTTAGCTGCTTTTGCTGGAGGAAGATTGCTTTCTGATAACTTATTTGAATTTAAAAATTCAAGGATTTCATCCAGCGGTCTATCACCGATATATTCAAAATCGCCTTCAAATTTTTTCTAAATACAGGGATAATTGTTTAAATTATAAAAATTTTAAACCATTAAAGAGTATTTTTTTCCTATTAAAATTTCTACTAAACTTAGCAAGAAAATAGAGTAAAGTATTTACATTAGTGTTTTATTGTTTTAACAACTATACAATAGTACAAATGTTATCATATTAAAAGATCATATTTCATAAAAAATAACTTTAAAAAAATTTTAAAAAGATACCATGGTTGGTATAATCTCTGCGGGTAATATCCTCGCATCAGAACTCACTGAATTTGATGCACGATTATTCGATTTCTAAAAAAATTTTTTAGTAAAGTAATTAACGCATAAAATTATCCAATACTTCTTCGCGTTGTTTTAGTACTTTCCTAAGCCGCTGCCGAATTTCTTCATTCCGTCTTCCGTCATGCCGCGAAGGTATATCATTAGCCATATAAGTGCAATAACAACAATCACACCGACTAAAGCGTTCCCGCGATTCGTCACCAACTTCCTAAAATTTGTAAATCAATATTAAACCTTGTAAAATTAGTATTAAACTAACTTGACAAGAATCATGATGATCATGTCCATGAGAACATCGTCCCACAGATGAATCAACCGAAAAAGATCCGTCTGTATCTTCTTCCAATACATTTGACCGAGCTAAAGTTAATGAATTATAATTAAAAGTATAAAAAAAAGTTTTTATCAATAGCTTTATATTTAGGAATTATCGTTATCTTACTTTTTGTTAGAAAGAAAAAAAAATTAACTTACCACTATTCATGCTTCCGCCAGTACAACCTTCACTATTGCCTTCTACTGTTTTTTTCATTAAACTTTCTATAAGCTTTCGACAACCAGAACCAAAGAAACTTGAAAAGCAGTCTTTATTATCCGGTATAGCTTTTTCTGCATTTGCTGAGTCGATTTCACTATTTATTTGTAATTCACCATCATTTTCGGTAATGCTATCACTTGCCAATGATTTTTCAATTTCGCGAACAATATTTTCAGATATTCGCTGAATGTCGACTTTTATATCATTCCCTTCTTCTAAAGCAAAAAAATAATAACTAAAAAGGTTTTTAAGACACTTAAATCAATAATATTCGTCATAGCAACTTTTCTTATATAATTTCATAATATATGTTAAAAAGTTTAAAAACCTGAACTTTCGTCAGAGTCATCACTACACGAGTCAATACAAGTCTCTTTAATACCACTTTTAGACATAAACACACCACGTGAAGTCGACTTAGTAATTTGTGTTAAACAAATACCTTTTTTATCGACTTGCACAATACTTTTTTTGTCTTCTGAAATATAACATTGAGGATGATCGACTAAAACGTTCGAACTTGTGTCTTCAACGTTTACACCAGAAGTCAATATAGTAGAAGACTTAGAGTTGGTAATTTCAGACGCCAACGAAGTCGTCGATTTGCCACGCCTTTGCAAAAAATTCTTTTTTAATGCAATTCGACTATTTAACCGCTGATGATAATTTTGCTTTTTCGAAAAATTTTTTACAGAAAATGGTAATGAAATTTTAGAGCATCCGCCTAAAATTAAAAAAAATATTCTTAGCAATTTGTCTAAACTTAAATAAAAAAAGAAAACTTAAACACTTACAATCTTCTTCGTCTAAATCAACTTCCTCGCATTTGCAAGTAGAATTCAATGTTCCAATATTCCAATTTGATTGCGAATCAATATATTGTTTACAAAAATCATTTTTCTAAAACAAATTGTAAGAGTACATGTAATAAAAATTTTAATTTCCTCACATCGTGTATTGTAAAAAGCGGAGACAGATGTAAATCGTTAGAAGCATCATTACTTTTTGAAACTAAAATTAAAATATTACATAAGAAAATAATAAACGAAACCTTTATTTCCATCATAAATTATGCTTATAAGTTTATTAAAAAAAAAGCTCATTTTTCTCCATAACATTAAAAAATTAACCAGTTTTATTGCTTAAATCATTTAATTGTCCGCGATCTCCCAAGTCGTTAACTTTTTCCTTTGTCGAATCCCTAAATTCTTCACTATTTGACCTTACTGATTCTAAATTAACATCCTCAGAAATTAAGTCATTTTCCATTTCGCATGCCTCATTCATAGAAAATATATTGTGTAAGTACTAAACATGATTAATTATTTTAAAAATTAAGAAACAATATTTTTCTCATATTTAATAATTTTATAAAGAACTTCAAAAAATAAGTTTTTTTTCTTTTGACAAAAAAATTTACCGTCTATTCCTATTCCAAAAGAAATATTCATGTATAAAAAATACCTTCATTTCAGAGTTATTAGTGTCATTTCCACAATCAATAAGCCCGCAAAGAATCATATGATAAAAAGAGCACTCGTCACACCAACAATGAGTATGATTGCAATATTTGCAAACAATTTCACGACGATTTTCCCCTAAACTCCTAGCATTTAATTCACCATTTATAATTGCTTTAAACTGTAAAAATAATTTTAAAATTATGTTTTATATATCACTAAAAAATGACTAAATATTTAATTCATAAACATTAAGTGCCAAAAACGTAATACCTAATATGCCACAATTCCCAGACAAGTTCGGATTATAGTGAAGAAGGTCTTTAAATCGCCGAACAAATTCTGCCTCGTCCGCGTCTTCATCCAATAATCTGTAAAGAATATTCTAATTAAAAAATAATCAGCTTATAAAAGAATCAATAAAAACCCTTTTGGCATTGCAACAGCAGAAACAACTCCAAGGTCAATATCGTTTTGAGATTCAATATATTTTTCGGCACATACTTTTTTTGGATCGCATACAAGCCGTCGAATCATTCGACGTTGTTGAGTAAAAAAATCAAGGTCCTTTTCCAAAATTTCCATTTTTGCACGACTATGCTATAAAGCAATTATTTTATACAAATTAAAAAATATTGTAAAAAAATTTAATAAACAAAAAAAATACAAACCAAAAATTGTTTTTGCTTAGCAAATGTTTGCATTAATAAATCCGCACGCCTAAACATTTCTCTACTAGTAAGCATAAGGCGATGAAAGAGCTGAAAGCTCTTTACTAGCTCTAAAATGCCAGAAAACAATTCTGGAAATTGGCTTTGGCATTCTTTATTTATTGGCGACAAAGTAAAAGACTTCTCATTAATATCACCGGTCAATTGAACCCTAAGAGAATAAAAAAAGTTAAAATTAAAGGTAAAATTTCGCTTTCTGATGCAATTTGATAATTTGTTCCTCTTAAATAAAAAAAATATTCATGTGGAAATTTTTTACAAAACAATTTTCATATGGCAAAAACTAAAAATAATACTGAAACCAATATTACTTGACAAAACTTAGTTTTAAAATAACATACTGTAATGCGGACTCCATATGAGGTACAAAACTTTTAAATAGCTCATCTTGGTAAATTACTTTGTCAAAAATATGATGATTAACAATTTTCCACGTAACACCAAATTGTTTTAAGTACTCTTCATCCTAAAAACAAAGACATATATACTTGCTTTAAAAAAATTTAAATCCTAATATAATAATTTTGTGTTAAAAAGAATTTACGTTATTTAAAAGACTAAAGATTTACCAAGGGAACTAAATACATTGAAACGTCTTTAACCGTCTCTTGAAATTTGGCAAAATCGTCTAACAGAGCTTTTATAAAAAGCTTTGCTTGCGCTATTCCCAAAGCGTTTGCAGAAGGTTTAAGGTCATAATACTAAAACAATATTTTCTAAATTTAGTTTTTTAAAAATTAGACAACATTTTTTTTTATCAAATTTAGCAACAAAGTAATTTGAAAACATTAGCTAAGTACATTAAACATATAAATTAAATTTTAAAATTAAGTATATTCCTTTTCTACAGTTTACTTGTATATTGGAAAAAAACATAATGCACTGCGTGCAAAAAATTAATATAAACTGTTTTTAATAATCAGTAGCACCCCAGTTACGATTAATAACTTAAAAGATTCTTCATACTTTCATTTGAGCTTTTTATTATTTTGATTTTTAATCAAAAAACAGCAAAAAATTAAGTAAAGGTATATTTTTTGCCCGCATTATATTATATATACATATATTTAAGTCTATAAATTTAACACCTTTTTCAAACGAGGCTCCTTGTTTGGCGTAACAAGGATATTCCATAAAGAAATTTTCAAACGCATTACATATTCTGTGCTAATACATTCAAGTCTTTTAAAAAGCTGATAAGGGTCTAATTTACAAAGTCTAAAAAATTGTAGCTACGTAAAAAATTAAAAAAAGTACATAATAAAAACAAATTAAAAGTAAATAATGGCCATTCCACTTAAATAAAATTAAATTATCTTACGTAAACCTATAATGTCTTAAAACAATAAAACTATCAAAAAACATACACTGAAATGCTCATTCTGAGAGCCATGAAACGTCTTTCTTTATTATGTTTTAAATCACCGCTCATAATCTTTTGCATGTATTGTCGTATTACATACCAATAATTTTGAAGGATTCCAGCTTCAACTTCAAATTCGCATTGCATCTTTCTAAAATAAAGTAAAACATATTTAAGAAACATACATAAAATTAAAATTAAAGTTTAATGTATTAAAGTAAATTGTAGCATCCTTTAAAGTATAAAAAACTAACTTTCGCTTCGGACACTGGGCACCGGGACATTTGTACTTTGATATTACTATTAAGGAAACTTTTGCAGTCAAAGACTCACTCGACTAAATAATATTTTTAAAAACAAAAATTTTAAATAAAATAATGACAAACATAGCATTTATTACATGAAGATAATGGCTAAAAAATATATTGAAATTATAAATAAAAATGTATAAACATTTAAGTTAAAACAGGTGCCTAAAAAACAACATAAACATATTGTAATGATTTTCAATAACATACTAAACCAGTAGTTAATATTTATTATTTATCTAAAGACGTTATAAAAATAAAAATGTATTTAAATAATAAATGAAAATAAGAATTACTACACGGGTATAAAAATAATAAAGACAAATTTTCCAATAAACGTTCAACTAGTTCAATAAAAATATTTACTTGCTTAAGGTTCACGTCGCTTCCTTTCCTAGAAAGGTAAGGCGAAAGTTTACAAAGATTGCTATAAATTGCAGCTCGATCTTTTGCGCACAAACCTTCAATTGAAAGCATCGTTTTTGCAGTAAAGCTTATTAACGTAGTTATCCACCAAGAAAAGGCTTCATTATCCTTAAAAAAATATTCAAACTAAAAAAAGTTCAAGCTTAAAAATTTATTATTAACACTGAAACTTCTTTATACATACCACATAAATAAAATCTAAAAAATTGTTTATAAAAAAAACTCTAAACAGTTCCGTCTATATATTCCAAAAAAATGAACAATAACAAAACTGAAAATTTTAATTATTTGAAAAATTATACTTGAATAGCTGGAGAGACACGAAGAACACCATCTGATACAGACAAAGAGCCTTCTTGTATATATTTAGCAATAGTGGAATTGCCAAAAGTTACGTCTGAAACGTTTTCAACAAATGCCTTAAACAATGACCTGACTACTGGCTGTTCACCTTCGTAGAACTCAGTAAGTGGCAATAGAGTGTCATCAAGCGTTTCCAATGATAATTCCTAATAAATAAGGTTTACATTATATTATTAGATTTTTTCGTATTTTCAAAACAAGTTTTAAAAAAGTAATATTAACTTAAAAGCATCCTGAAATAAGCAAAAAGATTTTTTTTATTAAAACTATGAATATTTAAAATAAATTAAAATAATTATAATTAAACAATGTAAGAGTATTATTTATCATTAAAGTATTATGTATTTTATCCAATAAATAATATAATGTAAACCTTAGCGTCCTCTAAAACTCCTTCCGCTTTCGCACTCATTCTTATAACGTTATAAAATAATTGAGTTAAATAACGCTCCAATGTAAGTCTATATAAAAAGTATAAAAAAATAATAAAGAAAAAAAATTAATGTAATGCTTAGACAAAAAGTGAATTAAAAAATATTGCAAAATATGAATAACAATGCAATTAAAAATTTTTACAGCATCTTATAACATATAACTTGATATAAATGAGTTAAAATGAGTTTAATAAATAATTAAAAAAGTGTTAGAGTAAATTTGAAAAACCACCAAACAACACTTGAATGCAACAAAAATTCTAAACTTTAGCAAAAAAAAAATAACTCTTGCAATTATTAAAAACATTAAAATTATTTGAAAAAATGCAATTTTTTTTAAAACAGATGGGAGTTATTTTTTTAATTGAGAATATTTACAAATAAGCCCTATCAAGCACAACAGCTAACATAAAATATATTGAAGACAAAAAATAAATTTTAACTTCTGCTGGGATATATTTTAACGAAATACGCCTTTAAAAAAGACCCCCTTCAATTAAAAAAATTATTTTATGCAAAATTAGGCAAACAATTCTTTTTTATTGTCACTTTTTTGGCGCAAATTTAAATTAGCTTTCAAAATTTTTTTTTAATTTTTTGCTTTAATTTAGTTAAAGGATGGATGTAAATTTTTTTAAACATTCAAAAAATAGTCACCTAGTTAAATTTGAAGAAATTAAGGATACCGAACGTATAATACAACAAATTTTGATCTGCAAAGTTCCAAAAATTTTGGTGCTTGAAAGTTATTTTTCAAAATTTATGCAAAATTTCTTTAGATTAAGCCTAGGATATTTTTTTAATAATTTAACAAATCTTTCAAAAATTTAATCATTTTCAATTTGTAAATGGTAAAGGTTTATGTTAAAATTTAAATTCTCAAAAAATTGATTTTGTTATGTTTGTATGTTCTTCAGTTGCCGTAAAAAAACATGTATTTACAATAAACAGATATTTGTACAAAAGTGAAATTAAAGATGTAAGACCAATCACCTAACCCGTTTCAATTTAATGGAAAGTTGTTCCATGTTTTGAAGACTATTTTAAATGCTTTTGAACAAAGCACAACAATATCACATAAATGTAAAATTAAAATATCCAATCTCCAAAATGAACAAAACAATATCTAGAATGTAAAAATAAATGGAAGATTGGTAAGACATTACAATTTTTTCTAATAAAAGCTAAGAGATACAACACGACAAATCCCTATTTAGAAGTTAAATAATCATTTTACTTTAAAATAGAAAACAACATATTTTAGATAAAGCTGAAGCATGACGCTGATTAAGTTTTAGTTACTCTTAAGACCTCATTTAATTATTCCGTTTTTCTTTTCATCTTTTACAGAACTTTGCGAATATATTACAATAATATAAGATTCAAAATTGAGATAGATAAAAAAAATTATTGTTTTATGAAAAAAAGATCTCTGAAAATCTTGCAAAAAATATTTAAAAGTTAAAATAAAATTTAAGCTAAAGCTTTTTTAGAATTTTTTAACAGCGCTTGATTTGTTTTAGTTATGTAATTAAAAAAGCTTAGGTGAGCTGTTTAGGTATATATATTCTTATATTTATGGCGATGTTAATTGTGTTTTAGTAGCACTATGCTCGCTATCAACACGAACCAGGGTCGCATGTTGTTCTGAAAAGTTTAAGTCACCTTCGGTTTGGTGTGCAAAGTTTTCAAAATCTTTTTGGGAATTAAGTGATGTTTTAAAATGAATTGGTGAAGTTACTTCCACATTAGATAACGGTTTTGTTATAGATACATCTTCAGCCGTATACTCTGCATCACTTGATAATACATGATATACATTTGAAAGACAAGATGATGTTTCCGCAGTTATATTTGATGCAATTTGATGAGGCTGAAAATAGTTAGATATATCAAAAATATAAAATTTCATAAAAATTAAAACAAAGAAACAAAAAAATTAAAGTTATTAGTATTTACTTTATGATTATTCAGCTTTTCGAGCTCTATATCTTCTGAATTAACTTTGTCCATTCGTTCGAAGCATCCAAAATTAAGCTAAAAAAGTAAAAAAAATAATTATAATATTATAAAAAAAGTTACAAAAACATACCTTTATATTGTTGTCCAACTTTATAGAAGATTGTTTATAGATTGAAAATGAAGGCTCATTTCCCTCCTCTTCAGTTTCATAACTAGGAGATGGAAAAGACCGTGGGATATTTTGATATGGACCATTTAGTGCTTCCATTAATGTAATCGTTTCATGTCTAAAGCAATTTTTTTTATAAATTATTCTAATTAACAACTTTAATATAAACAATTTTTACTTCGAAAATTAATTGTCTTTCTTATTATTTTTCATTTTATAAATCAATATTTAAAAAAGAATGTTACTTAAAAAATTGTAAATACAGCTTAAAGAAAAAACCTCAACCGTCCAGTTCCTGAAGTATTAAAACTACCAGCTAAGTTTCCTGTTCGTAATGTCTTTAATTTTAACAAAGCCTTAAATGGTGATCGACAAATTGGACAATTATTGAGTTTATAGCGCAATGTTTCCGCACAACCATTGCAAATACATAAATGACGACATGGTAAAATAACAGTATCTCGCGGATTTGCCATGCAAATAATGCATTCTCCGCCACTTTCATCAAGAGAATACTGATGCTGATCTTGTTCCTTGTTTTCTAAACCAAAAATTTCCTGAACAAGATATGCTACTCCGTCGGCAATCAACTTTTGTTTAAGAGGTTTGAGAAGAAGCGCAAAGGATTGATCAACCGACCGTTCAATACTACACATTGTAGTCTGAATTTGTTCAGAATAGCGCCCCGAAGAGTCGGTTGTTCGTATTTCGATTACAACTGGAAAATAAAGCCCGCCGTCATAATGCATCTATAAATAAATCATTATTATCAAAAATCATCATCATCACTAAAACTAAGCCTAAATATTTTTTTTTAAATATGAATAAATTGCTACCATTTCTAGTAATTTATGAATTTAACTTAAAATTTACCAATTTCGCGTCATGACGGTGTGCCTTAAAAATATATTTGTCAAATAGTTGATTGGGCCCACTATCAAAATAAAATTTTTCCGAAGAATCAATTGAGGGATATTTCGAAACAATCCTAGAAAAAAACAATTCTGCTTTTTATATATAAAGTCTCATTATTAAAAAATCAACTTTTCTATTAGCTTTCCGTTGTTAGAAGAAATATTATTTATTAATTTAAATAAAGTTAAATTTAGATATCTTTTAGTTATCGAGTTGCTTACATAAAAAAAACAATAAATTACTGAATATAATCTGAATCAACGACTTCTTTTGCACAAAAATGAATTTGAATATAACATGGCATATCACAATCAAAAATAAATTCCAGATGATAATTCCATTGATTCGATGGTCGTTTTGTATTTTCAATTCTAGAGAAAAATGCATAATAATCAATCGAAAACCAAATAAAATAAAAAAAAAAGTAGAATCTTTATTAAAATTTAAATAGTAATTGTATATTAAAGATTAAACCATTTAAACGAAATACAGTCTTCAAAAACTCACTTTATAAACTTCACAGAATCTCTACGTATATTTACAAAAGAATAAAGCACGTTTACGGAATCCGAAATTCCTTTACTTTGATCATAGGGAAACTAAAAAAAATAATTTAAACAGTTGCTTATTTACAGTAGAAAACAAATTTTCTTTGTAAAAATTTAACTTTACATTATCTTTGTTAACAAAATATAATTAATGAATTAATGGTTTTTTAGTTCGCATTAAAGGCAGAACATAATTGCTTTAATTTTTATTCTTACATATATTTATATAAAGATTAACCTTTACGGGTTTTTTACCCAAGAGTTCTAAATCTAATCCATCTCCAAATAGAAATGTATCTGGTCGGCCAATGTCAAATTTATCATTTCCAGTTTTCCGTTCAGATCCAGATTTTTTTCGCTCGCCATACGCCTTAAAAAAATAAATTTGAAAAAGATAATGAAAAAAATTTTCAAAGTTTACTAATGACTTAAAACAATAATATTAAAAATTTACAAAAACTTCTCCGCCCATTAAGAAATGAGAGCCAAATGAACCAAGATTAGAACTAGTAACTTTTTGAATGCCTTCTTCACCGCTTGTTAACGTCTCACCAATTCCCTGACTAACATTAGCATTTTCAGAACCAAAAAAATTAAAAGCAGTCAAAATTCTAGAAGAGGACTGGCCCATATCACCTAAAAAACATTTATTATTAAAATATAACACAAAAATTATAATAAATAATACTGTAAAATAAAATTCTTTACAAAAAAATATTTATTTCTGCAAGTCAAAATTTAAAATTAAAAATAAGCGCTTATCAAATAATTTTTTAATTATAAAAAGTTTTAATAAGCACTCTTTTAACATTTGTAAAAAAAAGTAATTTTTTTAGTCTCAAATTGGAGTCTAAAAATATTAAAAGACATTATGCCAATCACTAATTTAATGCTATATTTGACAATTTTAAATTTTACGGAATTTATTTTAGCACTGAACAAGTACATAGTTTAATATTTTTTTAATGAAAAATATTTTAATATGTTTCAGTAGAAAAATAATTGTACAAGTGTATAAACACTTTTATTATTTTAATATTATAAGAAAAATGTTTTTTGACCATAAAAGTAACTAGAAGTGTGTTGAAAATTTTTTTTAATGATTGGCACATAAACAAAACAATGTTTATTTACAGAAATTGCTTTGAAGAATTCATTTAAAGCAATTTCTTATGCCAGCATGTTTAAGCCTATAAATTTTTAATGTTTTAGATTGCTTAAAAGTTGATGTAATTTCAAAGCAAGAAAATGTTATTTCGTTTTTTTGGGTTTTTATTCTCTGATAATTCTTCCACTAAAGCTTATGAAATTGTGAGACGTCTAGAGAGTGAAAGAGTATGTTTTTAATACTTAAAGTTTATATTCGGTTAATTTATTTTGTATGTTTAGATTGAGCGTGAAATTGCACTTCATGAAGCAATTTTAGAAAGAAAGAATGCTTACGAAGTAATTATTTATTGAGTTATTTATTCTTATGGGGAGGAGATTTATAACTAGGAAATGTTACATTTTCAACAGGGTTCTATTCATTTTTTTTCTAGATTAGAAGAGTTAAGTTTTATGGTCAAAAGTTATAAATTTTAGTTGGCTGTAGCGAATGAACGTTTTCCCTGGTTGGTAGGAGGGGGCGCTATGACAATTGCACTTTCCGCAATTTCAGCCTTTACTCATAAAAACATCCTTCATGCTTCAATAATTCCACCAATCTTTAGCGCTATTCTTTACGAAGCTCATCTATGCTATGGCAAAAAAACGACATTTATACGGGGTTATCTATTTAAGTTGTTTTTATGCCCCAAATTGTTTGTTATAATTAAGATCACTCTTAAAATTTGAATTTAAAAAATTGTAGATTCAACAGTTCTTTCAAAAATTGAGAGCAATATATAATTTTTTACAGTTCATTTTTTAGATATGGCAGAGAAGATTTTGAGCGATGATAATTTTGTACCAACATTCCGTCAAATTTTGCCAGAAGAACTAAACGCCAGGGTTTTACGTGAAAAAGGAAATTCCCTTTAAAAATGAATTAGTTTATAATTTGTTCGTAATAAATAAAAATTTTTTTTAAATTTTTATTATGTTTAATTTTGCATTTATTTTTCTATCTCATTGATAAGTATTTGGTTTGACTACTTTATTTAGATTTTTTTCAATGGTGAATTTGGTCAGCGAAAACAGCCAGAAAGACAATAAGATTGACCTTAACAAGCTCTACGATTCTCAAGTTTTTTTAATTGAACTAAATAATTTTTTGTTGTTGGATTTTCCTTAAAATATTTAAAAAGAGTGAATCAATAATAATTTAGACTTATTAAAGTCTCATTGAAACTGATTTTAATAATTAATTTTCCACATAATTAAATCAGATTTGATAATCTTTACAAGTGCTGTGCTAAATAATATCATTTCGTTATAGTATAAAGAAATTCCCATATCATAAAATCATACCAAATTATTTTTAAAATATTTGAGGATAGTTTGATTCTATAAGCAATTAATAGATTGCTTTATAAAATTAGTGGGACATTAAAAACTATTTCGTAAAAATTTAGACAGAAAGACATGTCGCATTATGGAATACCATATTCGAAGAAAGGAGGGGTTTTGAAGTAATCATTTAGTTTGCTTATGTATAGCCATTCAAATTTAATTTTCTTCAGATTGCTCGTCAACGAGAATTAAGCGCATGGGAATTACTGTCGGGAATTTCATTTGCTGCAATTCTTACATTTGCCTCTCAAATCTCAAAGAATCGCCTTTTGGTTGTTCCAGTAGTTCCGGTAATTTTTTTTGTGAAATTTTACATTTGGAATTATAAACTTGTTTTTAATTAAACTATGCTAAAACAGAATTAACTTTCAAAAATTATAGCTGGTTTTATGGGCGGGTTACCGGTTCGATGATTGTTTTGGGAAAAACGCTGAACGCATTAAGAAAAGTGCAGAACAACTCCTCAACTCAAAAGAGGGTCAAGAACAAGTGACCCTTGTGGGACCACCCATTACTTTGGCCGAATTAGACGAACGTCGGCGACTTAAATCGGTGCCTCGGAATTAAAATTCATTTTTTAAAATATAAATTTGTTCTGAATTAAAAATGTTACATTTTACTAGTGCATTTATAGCCATTGTAGTATTTAGTAATTTTTATAGGTGAGAAATAGTAACAAATAACAGTGATGAATAACATTTCAAAAAAAGCATATCTTTAAAGCAAAGACATCTTATAATATCGCTTAAAACCCTTTAGTTTTTTTTAAATAAAGTAAATTTCTTCTGAAAAAGATTATTTGCTTAAAAACATATGCTGATAACAACAAAATAACAACGAAAGAGTCAAGGAAAAAATTAACAAACTTTAAATTTGAAGTTTTTCTACATCTTCGCGGATCTTCTTTACTTGCGGTTTTAATTGTGAACCTTCGTTTTGCATAATTGAACAAGCAACAACGGCACGTGACACACCACAGGCACGACCCAAAGCCTCCTTATTTTTAACAAAAACATATGGAACATTTTTATCTTCGCAAAGAAGTGGTAAATGTAAAATGATTTCTAGCGGCTCAGCATCTGCAGCCATAACGATTAACTAAAAATATTTTTTTAATATTTAAAAGCACATTGTTTTTGCATAATTGAATTACTTCCCTACATAAAAAGAGTAATCTGATCAATATATAAAATTTCTTAGAGTTATTTTTGGACGTATGCTTATAATTAAACCAAAAATTTAATAAATTGATTTCTAAGAAACTTTAAATGTGATAATATAAAAAATTACGTCTGAAGTTCCTCTATTTAACGTTTTTGTTGCTTCATTAGCGCCCTTCTTTAATTGACCGTAATTGACAGCTTGTTGAATAAGATTCAAAATCTTTTGCGACAATTGAACATCAGCCAAAGGAGTCGCTTTACTGCTAACAGTAGTATCTTCCTCCGACATAGTTTCTTTAACTAACTAAAAAGAGAAGATAAATTAAAAAATATGCTGAAATTTTGAATTAAACTAATTTTTACGTAAAATAATAAAAAAAACCTCTAAAACCATTTCAAAAGGTTATTTTTACAAAACTTGGGGTCTTTATTTTTGAATTATCAAGAAAACCCATAGATAATTTTGAGCTAATATGCATGTTGCACTTCTAAACTGTAATTAATCTTGCACATTTTTTACGTCCCCCATTATAATTAAAAGCATATATGCAAAAAAAGTTTTCCAAAAGAACTAAATAAAAAAGGTTGCCTAATGCAAACAAAAAAAAAATGTAAAACAAAACTTGTGCCAAAACGTGGTAAGACTTAGGAGACAGCGCTAATTTAAAACGTTGGTCAAAACTATCAAATTATTTTCTTATGAATAACATGCTAATTGATTTCAAAATATTTTTTATACCCTCAAACATAAAATTGTTTTTTTTTATTTTTTATGATTTACTAAAAAAACAACTTTGATTCAATTATTTAAAAAAATGGGGGGGAGGGGGTGATATTTTTAACATCATTACTAAAAAACAATTTTTTACAAATTATTTTGTATTATTTTTTACCCTTATTTACATATTGTCAGATATAATTCAGCTTAACTTGATATAGTACTTCTTAAACTTCAAAAAAAGTTCTTTAATTATTATATTTTATTTTTTAAATTACAACTAGATATTATATGAATTTTGAACTAAGACATAAAGGTAAATTTTAAATAGTTTAGTACACTATTTTTTTACATTGCGTGTGGATTAGAAGTTGTTTAAATTTTAGAATTTTTTTTTTCAATTAAATGGTATTCTTTACTCTACAAATAACTTCTAATGAAGTAATTTTTGAATACTCTCTCACACAGGAATTTTTGGATAAAAAATATGAAATAGGTTTATTAAAATTAGATGGTAAGTTAGAAATAAATAATAAAATTAATGTCAATCAAACAAACAACAAATTTTATTATGTAGTATCAAATAATGTTAATTCTTTGTCATAATATATAATTTCATCTGATAAATCCTTAAGTTCATAAGTTGTTGGATTAGTTTCATAAACTTTACTGATGATAAATGTTTCAGTTGTCCAATTTGGGAGATAACCTTTATCAAAAATAGACTTATATTTTGTAATTCTAACTTTGCCATCAATCTTAAATTTACTTTTCAATGTTTTAAAATTATTTGAAGGAAACAAATTTTTATAAACCATTTTTTTATTTTTTGGTTTACTAGCTTCAACTGGAGACATTTTAATAGAAGTATGATATGAATTATTATAATTGTCCAACAAATCATCGAGTATGTTAAGCCATTTATGATTATTATTTTGAGTAAAAACTCTCCACATTTTCTTCGTACTTTTTTTTATTATATCCTTGTTGGTATTATACTGCTCCTGGATTAGCTTGGGATGCCATGCTGAAAATCACTGGTGTTAAATTACAAACAATTAAAGATTATGACATGTATTTATTTATTGAAAAGAGAATTTTAGGTGGAATGGTAAATGCTGTAAAAAAATACTCTAAAGCAAATAATAAATATATGACAGATTATAATTCTAATGAAGTAAGTAAGTATCTAATGTACTTGGATGCTAATAATTTATATGGATGGGAAATGATCTAAAAACTACCTTATGATAAGTTAAGATTTGAAATGAATAAAGAAAATTTTAAGCTATACAAAAGAGAATTGTGCGATTTAGTTAATAATTTGAATGAAAAAGATGTTGTTGATGAAGGTATAAAAAATAAAATAATAGAACATCTAAATAAGATGGGTAGTAAAATAGATGAAGAAAATTATATTAGCTTAGAACATATAAAAACAGTAGAATTCCAACATTTTGATTATACGCAATTAAAGAGACACTAATCGGCGAGGCTTACAAGGTAACTCCAATTTGAATCATCGATTTAGTTTTACTTGGTCAATCATGGTCTTCTCGAAGCCTCTGCAGAAAGAGTTTTCGGTGAGCCAGTGTTTAAGAAGCGGCGTCGAACCGGTGGTGCATGACAAATGAAGTATATTTTTGACAGTTTGCTTTTAGTGTCCTCCGTTGACGAAATTTAATAAACTAAATATCTATAAAAAAGGTAGTCGTAGTTGTTTAATTAAAAATATATTAAAACACTCTTTAGTTTTTTTTTATCAAAACTTTCTTAGCTCGTAATACAATAGTATAATTTAATTGTGTTGTTAGTTTTTTTGTTTCATGTTTTTTTCTTGATTAAGAGAACATAAATAGAAAATGTACTGTTTAGTGCAGATTTTTAATATAGCTAAAAAATATATATTTAGTTTACTATTATTTATTAACAAAAATATATAGTTTGAATTATTTTCCGGTAATGAATTACAAGGTTGTAAACGACCCTTTTTTATCTATTTTACAGTCTTATCAAACTGTAAAATATTAGTATAGCTTCATTAACATAGCTGTTGAAAAAAATGAATGGGGTAATAATTTATTATTGATATATTTGGCACTCCTTAATTTTTCTTTATTAAAACTTCTTTGGCCTATAATATATTTAGTATATAAGCATTAACAATGTAAGCATAATCAAAAATATTTGTATTATTACTTAAACAATTAAAAATGCGTTACTTTTTTGTATTGTCGGCTATTCCAGCTATCCTTTTGAACCTCGTTCAAGTAACTCAAACTAAAAGCTTAACATTAGCTCTTCATAGAAGCAAAAGTGTTGAAATAAACTCTGAAGCATTATTAAACGAAATTGTAAATAGTGCAAAATCGTATTACATTAAATATTTTAAAGATATTGGAAGTGAAATAAATGAAACAAATTTGCTTTTAAATGAAAATAAAAAACTACCGATAAAAAATTTTAAAAATGTAGGTATTTTTTTTTTCTCATTTTACTCTTTTTCCAAATTATTTTTCTTAATATATTTTTAAGAATAAAATTTATTTGAATTTGCTATAAATTTATTACTTTATGTTTGAAGTACCTTTATTACTCTGAAATTGGA
>JANSTW010081893.1:0-19393 GCA_027564275.1 Diadocidia ferruginosa | reverse complement strand
ATGTGACCGGCATTTATATAAATGCGGCAAATTTTAAATTTTTTTTTTTTTGGTTTCAAAATTATTTTAAATCGAATGTAGCAGGAAAATATATTGTTTTTCAAACAAACTATTATATAGTAGTGCAACAAAGGGTTGTAATTATTTTTCAATCTAATATAGAAAGATTTCAACATTAAGAATTAAGAATGTATTACATAACTTGTTATTTTACCAATCCTTTCAATTGTTAAGTGCAGTTAATGGTTTTGTCAATTTTATGTTAACCAAATTAAAATAAATCGGTCAACGAAAACTGAATATTTTTGCAATATTATTGGCTGAGATTTCAAAAATTGGGTCCATTTACTCATATATACCGCCAAGACTTGCACTATTTCTAGGCTAAATTGTCATCAGCTCAAGCGAATACCTATAGCCAATAATATTATATAATGGATTTAGTTAATTTATTTTAATCAAATTGAAATAAATCAAATATCTGATCTTGACCGTAATTAATAGACATAAAAGTTACTAAATTTGAAAATTTATTATTATTTTTACACTATTATTATTAATTATTATATTCAACTAAGCCTTTAGAAATTGTGTCAATTTTAATCATACCGACAAGAGCTGCACTAATTTCAGCTCAAGCAAAAATTTTAAAATTATTCACTTTTCGTTGACCGATTAGTTTGTGTTGCTAAATTTTTAAATTTTATTAACATTCACGGTATAAAAAAAGTAAATATTATTTATCAACCTAATTTTATTTCTTTAGACATATACCAGAAAAATGTCAGTGCAAAAAAAAACAATTACAGCGAACACATGTATTCATCTCAATTGACGGATTTCATGTGACACTAAAAAATTCTCTGAAAATTTATAATTTGTGGGAAATTTTTTATGTTTTTTTTCCATTTAGTGAAACTTGAACAAGACGTGAGAAAGAAAATATAATATTTTGGCATTATAGTTACTTAAAAAAAATGATAATTTCGTTCAAAATTATAAAACTCGCAGCATAATATCAAGTAAAGAGGCTTGGCTGATACAAAACTAAACTTACTTTATAGAAGGAAAAGGCGGTTTGAACTCATTTTTTTATGCACAAAAAAGACAAGAAAATTAATTACGAAGGAAAATTCTATTTTAAGTTCTATAAAACATATTATTATATATCTAATACATAGGCATCTTTTTATATAAAACTGGTATATAAGGTAGGTGTATACTGTATATAAATTGTATGTATATACCAGAGATACCAATATATTTATAGGTACACATCATATCATTATAGTTTTATTAAACATAAATAAAATGTGGGTTAGTAATGATTAGCGATGAGATTAATAAATTTTATACGTAGGCAGCACAGAATCTCCATTTATAAACAATGTGTAATTACGGATTTTTTGAAAAATTATAATTGTACATATTTTCTTGAAGGGGGTTAATGATCTTTTTTGTCAGCATCATTAGTATGTATTATTGTAAATATAGATAATTCAAATTTTTTTCTAATTAAAAGATTAATAACTATTAAATTACACAAAAAATACCCCCACAAAGAAATATTTTTTGTCCTATCAAGACGTACCAACATTTTATTTTGGAAATTTCAACAATTTAAAAATATTATAATGTGCGTACACACAAAAATAGAAAAATATAATTAACACTATAATAATATGTAAGTAGGTATAAAGATAATCTTAATCCCTGAATATAAGTATGTATATAAATAGGCAATATAATTGGGTGTACTTTAATACGTTGAAATTACCATATATAATTTATAAATATTAGGAGACGAGGTGTCTATCAAATTGTCGGAGGGAATAATAACCTTAGGAAGTCCTGGGACCAATCTTTGGACATGCTTTTTGGAAGTATTGGAAGTTTTATAAAAATATTAAGTTTTATGGAAGCTTATTAGTATTAGAAGACATCATGCTTGGACTATTTTACGTACTTGAACCGTTTCAAAAATATAAGTCAAGTACTCATCGCCATGCCAGTACAATAATAAGTTTCGTCTCCGGTAAATACCAATAGAACACCAAAAAATTATGAAGCCATATAAAATAATTTAAAATAAAACTATATATCGATTTGAAAATTATCGAAATTATTGTTGCCGTCCAAAAAAAATATGATTGTAAATTTCCATATTTCGTAAAGACCAACAAATATTTAGAATTAACTGTGTGTGATTTTTTGCACAAGGTTATAAATAAATTTAGATTTTTTTTACCTATCTTGAGTACAGGTATTGCAGAGGAAGGTCAATAACGATGCTAAATTTTGATATTTATAAAAAGTGTATCTTATAACAGACTTTTGGATATACATAAAAAAAGGTTTTCCTCCAATTAAAATATTCAACAAAAAAATCTACAGTTAGTCTTTTGTTTTCGTGCTAAAAATAACATTTTACCTATGTTTAATCTTTAATTTTTTGTATCCCAAAAAAGGGTGCGATTAAATTCAAATGCTCAAGGTTATAATAGATTGCTAAAAATGGAAGCATTTAAAGACATAATATAATTTGAACCTCCTACGGTTAACGTTTATAGCCGGGGACTTTTTGTGTGAAATATTTAAATCTACCTGTTATACAGTTATACCCTTGTACAAATCGTTAATCAGGTCAATAAATATTTATAAGAATTACAAAAAAAATGTAAGTGATACCTTTATAATAAATATATAGTAAGTGCAATTTTATCCAAAGTTTATATTCTTATATTTTAGGCATAATACACCCTTTTTTGATGTTACACTTTAATAGCTTTTTTAAAATGAGTGCTAAATCAAAATGTATATTTATTGGGGGCTATTATAGAAGGATTTCTATTGCATAGATTACATATAATATCGCCAGATCAACAAGATAGGAAAAAATTAAAAGGAAATTTATTCAAAATAATAAATGGATGTACATTAGTTTTGATTTAATGTTAATAGCCAAAGGCTTAATGTGAAAAAAGTCACATATTATATAAGATGCATAAAGCTCCATAATTCAAAATTTGCTATTATTTGTCACTCCACGTGAAGTTATATGAGGCAACGATATAGGTAGATACTATTTTCAAAACCCCATGATTTCACACTATGAATTTTATTTATTTTTTAAATATGTATAGCGATCGGAGTGATATTAGAAAATTTATTTGTGTTTACATTTCTCATTATTATTTATCTAATATAATATTATATAGCATATTAGGAATTTTATCTATTTACTTTTGGTTTTATTTAATATAAGATCTATATAACTAAATTACGTATTATAATGCTGAAATTTTGGGTTACCTTATATATCTTATATGTATATACTTAAATGTTAGTCAAAATTTTGTGTCTGGCCTTCACTGAGTTTATTACCTTCTTCTTCATTTTCGACTTACAAAAAAAACACTGAAATATACATTGACATGGTTCCAACATTTTTTCCATCAAACAACCAGAATCCATATACAAATGAACATACCAACATAATATTATTATTATATCCAATGCTGTATATTGTTATAATACACATGCAAAAGCACTTCCAAACGAAAAGCTAAATTTATTCTTATAACGTATACTTGATAATTTATATTTAATAAGAAGTTATATAGAAAATTGTTCGCAAAACTCGTCTAAATTTTTGCAACTCTCAGACACGTGGAAAGGGAATTGACATGGTAGATATTCGGATACAGAGCTAAAATTCAAAGATTATATTCAATCTCTTCTTCCTTACACTTCATAATATCCAATAACCTTATATATATTTATGCTTTTCAGTTGTAGTTCTCTAATTCTCCGATATAATCCATAGCATATTATAGCCTGTAACTAACAAATACATTGAAAAATCGCTGGTCGCGTTTAAGATTTCGCGCCAAAATTTTATAACGAACGCGTGCGCAAATTTGTATATTGAGAACCGCGCCTAGTGACGTCATTCTTGTATATATATCTCATGCTTTAAATTTTTCCCACATACAATCGTTTATCACAAACCAGCTAAAGCACTATAATGGAGCTGCTATACATAAGATGTTGAAGCTATAGAGAAAAGATTTTTTTTATTCATATTCATAGGTCTTTTTGCTTGCGATTTTTCGCATAGTATTACACTATATTCTATAATACATATTGCTGCGACAGACGTCTGTGCATGGGGACTTTTTTTTACTTTATTTTCCATTATAAATACGCATGGTCTATATAAAATATATACGAAAGAGCTACAGCAGCATAATGTTAAAATTTCACTCTATACCACTTTATGCTGCGAAGTTATAGAACTTTCTCATGCTTTTATCGATTTTTTTTTGTTGGTTTTTGTTGTTCAGCAAAAAAAACAGAAGAATTTACGTTCTTCTTTGCTATACGTTAAAGTACTCAACATGCGATAACATATTTTAGCATGGTGTAGGTTCAAGGCCCCTTTCGTCCGCACATCCCAAGAAAGGACTTTTTTTCAACCGCTTATACAGAGAATTTTGCTTTATAGCTGCGGTACCGCGACCGACGACAACGTTTATCGAATAATAATGTGACATGTAGACGGACAAAAATTTCCAAAGTTACTTATTAATATTATTCCATTTATTTTTGGCAATTAATACATTATTTCGGTGTTGCATTGAAAAATGTTTATGATAATTTTTCCTGCGTGCAGTATAACTTTTTATGGTAAAGAAAATTATTCAAAATACCATAAAATATAATATAAATGGAAGCAATGTTTGCACGAGTGCAAAAAACGTATGCTGTATTATAATCAAGTCGATAATAAAAACGTCTCGCCTTTTTCGTTTAAACAAAACAATACATAAGTTATGTTATCAATTTTAAATTAATTGTAAATCGACATTTTTTTATGTACCTCATTTTACTCTCTTTGATTCCTCCATTCAATACTCAATTAGTATTCGACTCAATTGCTAAACAATTAATTTACTAATTGATTCAATATCACTATCCAACATACAATCCGATTCAGTTTTATTTAAGTACGTTTGATTGTGCTTACTAGAATGCTCAATATATCTTAACCGTACCGACACCGTTATCGATCCGACACTTTTCAACCCAACACCTTCTATACCGATTCTACTAACCCGAGATTATTACCTCAACAACCGAACACCGTTACCCAACCCAACAACCGACTCTACCCGACTCGGCTCAACGATTTTCGAAAGAATCAAATTTAATCAAATTCTTTTATAATTTATTCAAGATATTTATGAGCCATCAGCCAACCATGCCAGCCCTAAATCGATTTGGTAACTTTTTGTTTTGTAGAATATCGATTAATCGTAATAGATGTCTTGAGCCAACCTTGACAGGAGCGAGATGATTGAAATTATCCGAAAATTATTTTCAAAAAAATTATAGTAGCTTCTGGCTTTTGTACTTGTCAATCGTTTTTCAAAATTTGAATTTAATTCAATCACCTCGCTCCAGCTCTAAATCGATGTGACGATTATTTGTTTTTTTTTTAAATATCGATTAATCGTAAATCGTAATAGATGTTTTTTAGCCAAACCTGCCAGCCCTAAATTGCCGATTGATCGTAAACTACGTTTTTGTGGCAACTGGCAACCTTACCAGCCCTAAATCGATGTGACGATTTTTTGTTTTTTAGAATATCGATTAATCGTAATAGATGTTTTTTAACCAACCCAACCTTGCCAGACCAATTTAATGATCTTTAGTTCTTTACACTTTTGACTTTTTCTATACTTATACATAACACAAAACATCTTCTGTGATTTGCATATATGCACCTATTGCTCTAGCAAATTTTAATTAAAATGTTAAAGGTATGAACTATATACGAATGTTTTTCAATCATATTTGTAGAATATTTTTTTTCGATATTAATTTTTTTTAATTTATCGTGCTAAAAATAAAATGTTCAATAAATAGAAAATCTGTTACCACTGTCATACAATATAAGGAGATTTTTTATTTATTTATATTTTCTTAGTGAAATTTGTTTTAAAAGCTTCTATATTATGTCTCACACCTTTTAATAATGTTGTAAAAAAAATTAAAAATTACCTGAATCAGATGGTGTCTGAACACCAAGTCCTATAACATCGACTCTGTTTTTGCTTCTTGTGTAACTGTGATCACTGTGCATTGTCTGATTGTATTCGTATGTTGAGGATTGTGATGAATCTATCGAAGGTGAATTTCCATTTGATGATTCTGTGTCGCTGTCTATTTCCTCTGCACTTTCATCTTCGTCCATATCTTCAAAGTCAGACAGACTTTTTATGTCTTTCAATAGATCTGATAATGAGTCTGTTTTATTTCCTGGCATAAATGTGTGTAATTTATTTCTGATTATCTGATTGTTACCACTCTGATCTTGTAAGTGTTCTTTTAACATGTTTATTATTTCGGTTGGTGCTTCATTGTCTGCCACTAAACTCATTTTATTTGAACCCATTGTGCAAGCAGCCAAGTCAATTGTGTGCTTAAATTCTGGCGGATCTTCGTCCAAACTGAGCGGTGTGTCTGGTCGTGCAATAAATTCACGTTCTTTTAGAAAATCGTTTGTTGAAACTGATGGTATTTTCATGATTGTTGGTTTCGGTTGATTTAAACGTGAATTGATCAAAAGTGACCTGCCAGCTGGTATTGGTTCTTGCATTACTTTTTTTGACGTAACATTTTGTGTTTGTGGCTGTTGTAGTTGTTGTTGTTGTGGTGGTGGCGTCACCTCAGCCGATGGTTGATTTGTTTGTTGTGTATCGACTTTTTTCAAAGAATCCGTTTTCGATTTTGTATTATTACATTGTAGTTTTTCGGGATGTGTTGTGCACCGACCAGACCACATACAATCATGATGACGTATTTGGCTGCGTGGCGACAATGGTACCTCATAGGTTTTTGTAAAATCAAATTGATCTGCACTGCTCATTAAAAACTCTGACGGCGGAACACTCATTAGCGTATAGTTCCAATGTAAATCATCTTCTAATTCAATATGGTCGTACAGACTTTTCTCAGGACACGGATCATCTATTCCGATAAACATCTTGCTTAATTTTATTATCTGATTATGGCTCAACATAAATGTAACTTTTTATTCAATTGAATCAATTTTAGTATAATTTTACCAAGAAAATTATCACGACTATTCTTTTTTTGCTCCTCTTTATCTCCTAAAATTATATAAGTTTTTTTTCGCTTCTCGGATGCAATCTGTAATTAAAAGATTGAGAAAAAAAATCAAATAACCTTAATTCATTGTAACAATTTGGTGAAATAATTATATAAAATATGTGAATGCTTCAATTACATCGATAAGACATTTTTATTTAATTAATTTTTAAAAGTGCAAAGTATAATTTCACTTTGACCCATCTCGGAGCAGAGGGAAATAAAATACATTTGCCGCATGTACACATTCTACACAATATGTATCGCGTATATATATTTTAGAAATGCAATAAATTCTAATTCATATAGAAGGAAAAAAAATTGCTCTTTTATAATCAACATATTATTAATAATATTTTAATGACGTATTTGTCCTCAATATTCTCATATTTATTTATAAAAAAGATTAATTTGTTGTTATCGGTTACAAATTAATATTTTATTTATTATGTAAGAAATTGAACGAAATGTTTCCTTTTGATGTTATGTTAAGCATATAAATTTACTTATAGCTTCTGAAAATCGTAGAAAAAATGAAATAAAAATATTCGTGAGAAAAGAACTGCAGCAGTAGGTATATGCGGATAGGTCGTCGACTTAAAGATGCAAAAGATATTAATATCAACGGGTTTTTTAGATTCCAAAATATTAACAACAATGGTCAATGGTATGCGGGAATTAATAATAATAATAAATTAAATCATTAAAGATGATAAAATTGGCAAAAATTATGTGTAAATCGAAATATCTCTAAAATATGATTGTAGAGCTTATCTTTTTTTAATTTTCTTTTATTTTACAATTAATAATATTTTTTTTAAATTATGTTTACACTATCACATAATATATAAATATTATTATTATCAACATAATGACCGCGTAGTAAGTTCAAGGAAAAAAGTTGCAAGCCAAAAAAATGCAATCATAACTTTTAAACATTTTAATGTTGTACAATAAAAAAAAATTAAAATTATTATTTATTTGTATTTTAATTATTATTATTAAATCAAATTGTTTTTTATAGTATGAAATTACCTCAGTATTTACTATATACGGTGTGAAAAGTATAAATACCTTTAAATATTAAAACAAAACAAAATATTTAAATAAAATCAATTTTTCCTAACCACGCAAAAATTAACTCGAAAATTTTTCTGTTACAATAAATTCCATTTGTGACGCGATATGCTACTAGCTAGCTGGACAAAAATTTTAAAATTAAAATTAAAAAGTTTTCTTTCGATTCGTATACGACACATTCAGCAATATTTGAGTTTACTCGTATTACGTCTTTATTATAAGGTAAAATAATATCGATGGCCCTAATTGAATCGGACGTATCTCGCAAATTGCTGAAATCGAGATATTATAGATGACATTTTTTAAAGATACGTTTTTATTTTATAACAAAGAAATCGGACGTATCTGGAACACTTTGTTGACTCTCCTGTAAAATGGCTGT
The DNA here is from genome assembly GCA_027564275.1 of Diadocidia ferruginosa. Classification (NCBI taxonomy): domain Eukaryota; kingdom Metazoa; phylum Arthropoda; class Insecta; order Diptera; family Diadocidiidae; genus Diadocidia; species Diadocidia ferruginosa. The sequence continues at coordinate 10,755 of JANSTW010081893.1, read as the reverse complement.
AATCGAGATACGTCCGATTCAATTGTGGCCATCGATATGAGTTTTTTTTATATATGCGTATACGTATGTACTTGTGTACATGTAGTTATTCTATTGTTAATGTAGAATTAGTATATAGTGTTGATACAATTTCTTATCAATAATAATCGATTCATCGCTTATAAGTTATTTATATTACTATAAACTCGAGTATAAACTACTACCTGCCTATATGCTACAGAAAAGAAACGTTTCCGAAAATTAAATTAGTCGAAAAATGTAGTTAAAGTTAATTAGTTCGATAGAGATCAAGTTTAAAAAAAAATCCCACTAGTGGACTTGGCCAAACATTTAACGGGATGAGCTTTTACTTTGTACACTGAAATTGTATTTGATGTCTCTGGATTTAGAAGGGAAAGAAAGGACTACCATACAATTTTTTTGGAAGAAAAATTATGAGCTAATATCTCGGCGAATATTGACAATTTTGATAAATTTGGTTGGTTTAGGTTTTTAATGGGGTTCTTTCTAAAATTATTTCCAGATAATATATTCAAGAGCCGTTATTTAACCGAATAATAAATTGTTGTTGAATTGGTTCTCTCATCTACATATATATGAATGTTTGTATGTAGTTATGTGGTTTATAGACGACTAAACTATCAGTCCGATTTTGCTCCAATTTTTAGGATCTCATATTTGGACAAGAAAAGTAATCGTTTAAAGGATCGCATCACGCTACCGGATACCACCATGAACATATTTCAAATCAACGGTCGAAAAAAATTAAAATCAATTATAAAAGTTTGAGTTTAACATATTTCTCCATCCAACATACTATAAGCGCTATAGGGAAATTATTACTTATCTATATAATATGTATAAAAATGGATTTCGGTATATCCTTCATAGAATCCTAAATACTCTTAACTGATTCTATTCAAATTTTAAGCATCCTATTTTTTAGACAAAGAGAGTAATCCTGTGAAGTGTTGTATTTCATGCCTTGGAGTAGCAGCGAGCGCCTGGTTACCCACTTTAGGTTTTAAATGGTCCTATGATTATTTCCAGATATTAGGTATAATCAGAAGCCGTTTATTTACATAATAATATATTAATGACTAGTTTTTGATATCAGGTTCTCATATATGATTATCTAGAGCCGGAGAAGACAAGCCATTTTTGCTTTACAGTTTATAAGGTTCTGATGCAAAAGATAGTAAAAAAGCAGCATTTCAGTCGATTACTTACAGAAATTATAATCATAATCAATTCGGAAATCACTGCAATCTATTCGAAAATTAGCAATCAACAACATTTGGTCTTAGGGTTTCACCCCTCGATTTTAGTTCTATAATGCTCTAGGACCGAATTTTGTTAAAGATATTTTTGAAATATTTATGCTCAAAATTTTGTGGGGTTCCTCTAGTAAATGGTATATATAGGTACTTATCGCCAATTTTATTAAAAAAAATATACAATTTTTTTCTATTTTAAATTTAAACTAATAAAAAAAATAAATAAAATTTAAAATTTAAGCCTTACCTACCTACAAAAAAAGTTAGGTATATCTTGTACGCATAACTATATTATATTATTGTTATAACACTAATTGAATAGCTGATTGTCGCTCTTAATATTTTATAGAATTTAATTTTTTACGACACACATTTTTATACAATAATAATAATAATAATATATTAAAATATAATATAATAAATATATATTATTATATTATATAAAAAAGCCGCTAAAGCCGGTTCATTATATTATAAGAATATTATTATAGTTGGTAAAGTACAACAACAAAGCACAATAATAATAATAATAGGCTACCATTTATATACGTCTCTATCTCTATTTCTATATAAAACTATAGATATAAAAGCTCTCCATTATTTAATTAAAATGGTATTGGTGCATATTTTGTAGTTTTTTTTTTAAATGAAAGGAAAAACTTAAATTAATATGAGTAGATACATAAGGCTATAAAGACACGATAGTAAGCTCGTCGCTAAACTACGATGTTATTACCATTTATGTGTTGAATTTTATATAAATAGAGTTGGCTATCTATCGCCTAGCCAATGTCGGTATATAATAAAATTATCGAGAAATATTTTATATGAATTAAATACACCTAACCGAAAACCATGCACATGCGCGAAATTCATTCGCGTAATTTAATATCACTGTGAAAGGTTCTCCACCACACAACGTGTACAAAATCTATATTTTTCTTTAGTTTTGCCACGTACAAATTTTTTATGAAATATGAAATGAAATGTTAATTTTCTAATCTTATGAAATAATTCTCTTAATTAATAATTTCAATTAATTTACCTGTTTATTTTATTCCTTTTTTTTGTGAAAAATTTCCAAATATTACTTTACACATTGGGCACTTATATTGTCACTAAAATATTTAATTATAGTCACTAATTCACACAATTATATTATATAGGTAGTTCAACTTAATTTATTTTCACACTATTAAAGTTTCAAATGTATTCAATTTTTTTTTTTTTATTAAAAACAAAACTTTCAATTATTTTGGTGGCAAAATAATTAGCACTAAAGACAAACTGTTTTTTTAATTGTCTCAAATTATGGAAATTCGTCAATATTCTTAACTAGCTTCTTGATGCTTGTCACTAATAAATAGTTTATTCAATTAATTTCTTCTTAAAATCTTGACACTTCAAAAAAAACACTTTTCAATCTGCAGCAAAAATTTTCCTTTAAATGATATTACTTAATATATAATATATAGGAGGCTCTAAATAAGGAGAAACTTCAACTTCCAACGCGTGCCTTTCCGCTGCGACCTGAATTACGACTGACTAAACGAATACTAACAGAGGAAAATATGGAATTGTACGGCCATAAAAACCGGCGGCTTACTCATACACTATCTAATTTTTTTCCTACATTAATTTGTTATATATAATAAAGTATATATATATATATCCTTGAATTAAAGAAGAAAAAAAAACGGGAACCATACAGACGAGGTGAAGTGTGTGGCGGGTTTTATGTGTGTGTGTGCGAGACGACTACGTAAATTCCCCACTTATATATACGACTTTTAGGCGTTACCGGCTTTGTATATTTTGCCAAATATATCCCATTTTACCACATAAACCTACAAAAAATCTTTAAATTTCGGTTAAATGTCACAAAACAATTAATATAATTTGAATTTTATGATTTGTCGATTGACCGTTTTACTATAATTACTATTTCACAATTTTGCGATATGGTACTATTTTCATTACACCCGCCAATTGTTGTATGGCTAGTCACGATTTTTTTTTTATTTTATTCTTTTGAATGTATGGGAAGACACGTGAAATAAATTTAAATCGCAATACATAAATACACAATTATAAAATATACGCGGCTTGTGCATACCAACACATAAAATCTTTATATAGCATTTCAAAAAATATTTGGAATTAATTTGACTAAAGTGTGAATTAAAATTACCTAGGTATTAAGTGTATTGCATTTTTATTCTAAAATCTAAATTAATGGTACGCACAAAATTGAATGCACTCTACCTATATTCTCTTGTAATGCCTTAGCATAATATTATGTTGTTGCTGGCAGAAAATTTTAATCGCAGAATGATAAAAAAAAATTTGCCGCCAGTGATTTTACTCGTGTTGAGTGATTGCGGTAAGTATATAACTAAATATATAACGTTTATTTGGGTGTGTGTGTATAAAAAACCATACGCAGTCATCATCATCATCGTCGTCTCGTAAAGTATATAATAATATATATAGCATTTCATCAATCAGCGAGGAGGTCGGTGTATGCCAAATTGGTTGCGCGCGGTAAGTATGTGTGTGTGTGTGCGGCCAGCAACGTGTAAAATATTTCAAATATAAATAAAAAAACCCAAAGTAAAATTCTTTTGCCGTTGGTTCAAAATGGTATTAACTCCAAATAGGATTTTCCAGAAAAAAAAATATTTTATAATGTTAGAAAACCGAAAAAGAAGTTATGTAGGTTTTTATGTATGACTTTATTTTAACGGGCCAGAATTTTAATTATTTACATTTTTGAAAATGTCCACGATCTTTTTTTTATGCTTGGTGGGTTTGTTCTACTACATTTTTTACCATATTATCATAGTGACCAACGTAAAAAACCAAAAACAAAAAAACGTGTATGCAATTTCTTTTTTGAAGGTACTAGAATGTACTGTCCCCGAATCTAGTCCTTTGCTTTGACTATACATACATTTAAAAAAATCCATATGATATATGAATAATGTATGTAAATATTACAAGCCTTAATTGAGGTCAAAATGATCAAATTGCCGAGACCTACTTTTTTTCGTTTTATGATGCGATGAGTCCGAAAAACTAAAAAAAAAGTGTCCGTCCGTCTGTCAGTAAATTATTAGACACAAGAAAGTTTTACACCAGTCAACGAATTTGGCCAAAATTTTGTGGGGGTGAGTTTTTAGTGGTTCTATACTCTGAGATTGCATTTGGGGACTATAGGTCAAAGGGGAAGGAAGGCTCCCATACGATTTTTTTGGTAAAAATGGCAGAAAAATATGAGCATATAGAGAAAGTTTTTTACCAGTAAACGAATTTGGCAAAATTTTAGTAGGGGTGAGTATTTAGTGGTCCTTTACTCTTCGATAGAATTTCAAGTTACAACAAAGGTTAAGGGGGGGTTCCCATACGATTTTTTTTATAAAAATCTTCTAAAAATATGAGAATATAGAGAGAAAAAATTTACCAATAGACGGATTTGCCAAATTTTGGTGGCAGTGAGTTTTTAGTGGTTGCATACTCTGGGACTGCATTTGGGATCTATAACTCAAAGAGGAGGGAAGGGGCTCCCATACGATTTTTTTTTTATAAAAATGGTCGAAAAATATGGGCATATATATATAGTGAAAGTTTTTTACCACTAGACGGATGTAGCCAAAATTTGGTGGGGTGATTTTTAAGAGATTTGTTTGTTTAATGCGAGTGGACAACTGTGTCGATAGTTTAGGTATACCAGCCAATCAGCGCTTGTTATTGGTACCATTTCATATACAAATTGCTGTTGTAAATTCGAGTTGTACACTCGCATTACACTACCATAAAGGCTCGCTAATTTTGGGGTATTAATTGTAATATGTATATTAATTTTGCTTGTAAGCATAGTAAAAAGATGTAAATCTTACATGAATATTTTGAAATAAATAAAAAAAAATTAAAATTTTTGGTGTGTGAAAAAAATATGCATTTACAACCCTATTGCTTATAAATAATTGCTGATTTTTAATTTTACTCATGCAAAAAAATCTGTACACGTATATACGTATGGGTAAAGTTCACTTTACCGATAAAAATCCTCCTTTATGGCCCAAGGGGTCCCCACAAACATTTTTTATTCTGGAATTAAGGATGCAAAATTCCTATTAAAGGGAGAAAGTTCAAAATTTGTATGCCGAATTTACAAGAATGATATATTTTGATGATACTATTTATATAAATGATAGATGGGCCTTACAAAAATTTTTTGTATTTTTTTGGTATAAGAGATACCCACTTTAGAGTAAAGGAAGGATTAAAAGTTCCCTTTTTGCTTTTACTATACATAGAAACACAAACAAACCATATCATATTCACCAGGCCGGATTATCCTTAAGTCATTATAGGCACTAGCCTATAGGGTACGGTGATTTATGGCCTTTTTACTTTCAAGCCAGGATCTAAAAGGGATTAATAGAGGCAAATATAATTTAAAAAAATAGGTTGTTCTTGGAATATTTTAGAAAAATAATAATTAAATAATTCAATAGTGTTGAAAACTATTGAATTGTTCTAATTATTATTATTATTATTATTAATTATTCTAGACTCTTGATAACAGCTGATCGGATTACAAAATTTATTTAACAACATGTGTAGGAAATTATTTACCTATAATTAAGTGTCCAATTTAATAACATCGGCCGTTTCTATGCCGAGAAATTTTCTAATAACTGAAGCTATAACTGCGACAAAAACTAAATTTTATCATATTATCTCGAAATTTTATCCATATAGATTCCCCATTTTTGTGTTTTTCTAGCACGATTACATAATAAAAAAATCTGTTAACATTATATATCACACGAAAGTTTGGAAAAAACTTTTATAACGGGAGCTATACCCGTTCCTGGGAATGAAAATTCTTGATATTTCATAGTAGACAATAGGAACACCAAAAAGCCATCCATCCATCTAGAACTTTTTATTTCTATGAAGACTTTATTTTTTCCCATTTATCCCGTTTTTTTGTATGGGAGCTACCCGTTCCTGTGAGTCAAAATTTTTGGATTTTCAATAGCAAACAATGGGAACACCAAATAACCATCCCTACATAATTTCAAGATCGTATCTCATGTAAAACTTTCTATTTCTGTGGTGACTTTAATTTCTTCCCATATATCCCGATTTTTTTGTATGGCAGCTACCCGTATCCTGTGAATCAAAATTCTTGATTTTCAATAGCAAACAATGGTAACACAAAAAACCATTCCCACAAAATTGCAAGATCGTATATCATCTAGAACTTTCTATTTTTTGTGTGGACTTTAAAGTGCGGACGGACGGACGGACGGACAGACAATTTTTTTTTTCATTTTTCGGTTTAGAATTCAAAGAGAAGCTAAAAAAATATATTTTTAATTTTTAAAAATTTTACTTGACTTTTATTTATTCTATATACTAAACGTATATAAATAAAAGTAAAAATAGTGGCATATGGATTGCGAAAGAAAAGTTGAATTTTGTGGCGTATAATATAAAAATTAATTGTTAAATCAAATTGAAAACAAAATTGCAAAAACATTTATCGGACGTCATTCATAATAAAATATAGTCGATTAGAATTAATTACTCGAAAACGTAAATTATACAAAATAAAGTTTTTTTTCCACATATTGTGTGTCTCATGTCTGTATATGGTGACTGGTAAACAATTTTTGTTTATCTGCGCAAATTCTCTATACAAAAAAACTATGTGAATGGTCAACATAGTAATGATTCGCAGAAAAAAAAAAATAAAACAATTAAACCGAGTAAAACAATAACCAAAATAAACAACTCTCAGAAAAGACAAAAGACATTAGGCGACGAACCTGATTTTATATGAATAGTTTTGAGCGCGTATAGTATCGTTTAATAATTGGACTTATATATAAGAAAAGGAGATTATACAGGTGTATTTAATATAATTAATGTATATATAAACATAAAGTATAGTATATAGTTTTTTGTAAAAATATATATAATATATTTTTTTATAAACTGGAAATATGTATTGAATATAAAACTAAAATAGAGTTTAAAATTTTTAATTTATTCATATCGATATCTTATAAGAAACATTTTTTTTTATTTAATTAATTATAATAAATTTTACATTTCTAATAGGCGGAATAAGAAATGAGTTAATATGTATATTCAATATACATAAATTTTTAAAACTATATGTATAAAGAACATATTGTTATAATATTTTTATATAATATTATATTATATACGTCTGCCAACAAACGAATTATAATTATAATTAATTTAATTTATTGTGTTAACGAACCGACAAACTCCATAACCGGTCTAAACTAAATTTAATTCATTAATTTGTCTTATATTGAAGGTCGACCTGCTGGCTTACTTATAATTAAATATGAAAGAAGGTAAGTAATCATGTTATTGTAATATAGTTAGTGAAAGAGTTCTTCTTTGTTACTCGTACGAAATTAAATATAATATATACATTTTGATTAATTTATAAATTTGTATTTTAAAGAAACCCATAAATTCAGTTTCTGTTTGCACAAATTTTTTTTTTATATTTTAAGGTAATTCGGCCATAACAAAATAGTATGGGTTAAGTAATACATGCGTTAACCCTTCAATATAGTTTTAACATTACCCCCAATGTGGCACGGGTTAATACGTTAAACCGCACATTGATCTTACATTTTCTTGTATTTGACGATTGGTAATGAAATTGTATGAAATTTTTAGATCGTATTTTTCTTCTATCTCTAGGCAAAATATATAAAATATAAATTATATTCCCATAATTTTTTTTCCCCTCTGCTCTTATTGACCGAAAAGATCTAGATCTTGTGGAAGGCAACTCATTTCCTCTTATATATTTACCAACCCAACCGTACGCTGCATTACTGGAATGAAGCCATATTTTTAAAATTCGTTTAGAATATGGTCTGGCTATAAATTTACAAATCCTTTTTAGTCTTTTACGATTTATAGATATGGATATAATTGAGATAATATATAATCTTGAGCAAAGTTAAGCGATCATCTTGTGTATATAAAAGACTTTTGTATATCAATGAAAGTATTATTGCGGTTAACTATATATATATTTTATATATAGACACATATAATATATATAATATAATTAAATTTGGTATATACTGCTGAACTATATATAAAAGTAATATGAAAATAAAATATATCTTCTTTCACTCATTTATTCATTCATCGTCGTCAACACAATATATATCGTCGTCGTCATACACATCTTAATGGAAAATATAAAAAAATATTTATTTTACCGTTTTTTCTAAAAAACTTCTTTTCATTATTAAGTTATATTTGTATATATTAACTCTATATATGTTTAAAGCGACTTACGATGGTGCGATGCCTTCATCATCGTTTAGTGCCGTAAACCATTTAAATTAACAGTTTTATAGTTTGCAATTGAAACAATATTCCATCAAAGAAATAAAACTGAAAAAAATTGAATTTAGTTAACCAATATTTCTCAAGAAGAACGAATGGATAAAATCGACGTTATAGACTCTATACGGTGAAATAAGTGCAAAAAGAATATTTTAAATTTTGTGAATAAATTAAATTTTATTAGTTATATTGAGAGACGGTGTGCTATATTCAGACAAACAAATTTATATAAAAAACGTTTATTTTATGTATTGTGGCAGAACATAGCACCGCATAATGAAGATTACTTTTATTTTTGAACTACTTTTAATATTTGTTTTAATAGCCTTTGTTGCTTCAAGAATAATTGAAGATAATGGTTAGTTGGAATATAACATATATATCTATATACAATTATAGAAGAATTTATTAATACGTCTGGAATTTATATTTCTTGTAGGTAAAATTCAAGTGGGTAAAGTAGACAGCAATATATCTGCTAAGCAACAAATTACAGTTGGTGAAGATCCGGATGAAGATGATGTGGACGTGGAAGATTCCTATGAAGATCTCACAGATGCAGCAATTATTGAAAATGATGTACCCGAAGAAGTGGCAGCCGTTGCTGCTAATACGACAGCAGCAGCAGCTGCTGATGCTGTAAACGAGAATGATCCAAATCCAATAAATAAATATTGTACGTGTGCTGCATCAACATGCAAATGTTGTCGTGATTTTTCTTTACCAATTATACCGATAAAGGGTCCTGGATGTGCAACATTAAAATATTTACAAGATGACAAAATGTTGGTCACAGTGAAATATGGTGATATCGTTTTGACGTCTAGAACCATATCGGGTAGACGGGCTACACCTATCTGCTTACCATTGCCAGGTGGATTTTCACGATTCTGCGGTCGTGTATATGGAATTTCAAGACGGGATGAAAATTTCAAAGCTTGTCTAGGTTTAGAATTACGTGCTGAAGATGAAGTAGAGGCAGCATTACGAGTATCGTGCTTTCAATTTGGGCCTAGAGGCCTAGCGGTTGCTGAAGCTGAACCGTTACCACCGATTGAAAAGGAAGAAGACGAGGATGATGATGACGATGATATCTTTGGATTAGGTGGTGGTGCTGGTAAGTTTAGATTACATTTGATTTTTTGATTTGAAGGTAAGTATCATTCAAGAGGTCATGAGTTCGATCTTAGATCTGATTTTTCTCAACTGAGTTATCACCTTTAATCGCATTTAATAAATAAATATTGTACATTTTTTGGAAGTTACTTAAAATCATTGGATCAATCTAGATAACACTAAAAGCTGGTTCATTATCATTGATTCCTAATATAGTGTAAAAACCATCTACATTCTCCAAAGATATTACCATATAGAAAAATTGGTCCCTATGCTCCCATACGCTTTGTGGTAAAAGAGGATAATGATAATATAAGGATAACTATAAACTTTTAAGCTGATAAATGGAGAAATTGTCCATCCGTTCGCAAGATATATCTACTGTTTACACAAAATGTGGAAAAAACTTTTATTTACATTGACTTCTATTCAAAATAATATATAAGAACACCAAAAAAATATCCTTTCCAAATTTCAAGATCATAGCATATATCTACAATTTGTTTGTGTACTACATTTTCTCTTCAAGTTTTTTTATTTTCCCCCATATGTATCCCTTTTTTATGGGAGCTATACCAGTTCTTGAAAATCGACATTCTTGATATTCAATACCAAGTAATATATGGGAACCCCAAAAAACCATTCCCACAATATAATAAAGATCGTATCGCATCTAGAACTTTCTATTTCATTGTGTACTATATTTTCTTCATATTTATCGCGTTGTTTTGTATATTGGAACTATCGCCGTTCCTGTAAATTCAATACCAGTACAATACAATAATAGTAGTGAGCATAGAGTTGGAGTAGCGTCACGGCTTTGTGTCCAAGAGGTTCCGGGTTCGAGACTCGACAGGGTCAAAAAATTTCACAACTGGACTACCACCTTTCATTCGCAGGTGATTTTTCTAAAAAATAAAAAGCGATCGCAGTGGTT
>JANSTW010081782.1:0-19396 GCA_027564275.1 Diadocidia ferruginosa | reverse complement strand
GTATCAGATAGAAAAAGGGTAAAAATGGTCCCTATGCTCCCTCGCTTTGGAGTAAAGGACACGATGATGATGATTTACCCTGAAAAGGTAAAAGATTTTTTCCTTCAGTAATATATCTATATGTAAAAAATCAATGCGATTACTTAAGACATTTTTCTGTTTTTTTTTTTTAAATAATTAATTTGGCTAAATACTTTTTTTTTGGTTTGATAGTTTGTTAAAACTATTTTTTCTTTCTCTCTAATATAAAATATAAAATAATAATTTAAAATATAATTGATTGTTTATGAGGAGAAATACGTTTAAATTGTTCAGTCAATTTATATATATATAATTAATTTTGTGTTTTTTGATTTATTAAAAATTCTTATCTTAATCAAATTGAGAAAAATTGTTTAATTTAATTTGGATCGTTTTTTTCTTCTTCAAAAAGTTGGATAATGATTTGTGTGTAAATGTTTAATTTTATAAAATGCACGGTAACTATATGATTGATTCGAATTTGATTTAGCGCTAAATGATGCATCAACAAGTGCAAAAACTACTTAGTTTCGCATATAAAATAAATGAATTTAAAATTTAGGTTACAAGTGTCAGTACATAATACTGCAGAGATGTCTATAATTGTTTCATTAAATTTTTTATCCATTTTATGTTTAATTAGTTTTGTTTCAGCCGAACTTTTCTTAAAACAAGCAAACAATTTTTTGAAATTTTTACAGTAAGATTTTTCTTGATTTTTTTAAATTTCGGTTTATAGTTTTAAGTAATCGTAAAACTTTCTTATTGAAATTTACAACAACAAAAATATCAACATTTTTTTACACAAATCATGATCGGTAATTTTTTTTTTCAATAATAAAAATGCAAAATGTATAACACATTATGCCAAACAATGTGTCAAAATTGGCCTATTATGGGTTTAAACTAAATTATTGTTTTTGTAAAATATAATATAAACCGCTCATATCGACTTTTTTTTTACTAATTTAATATAATAAACTTTGTAACAAAACGATGACAAAAAAAACGATAAAAAATATTTTAAAAATTGGTTTTTGTAAAACATAATAAATATAAATATATTTTAAATATAAATTTACTTTAAACTTCTGTTGTGTTTGTCTTCATGTGTCTATCTATATTACAATATATTAAGTGTTTAATGGATTTTATCTTTAAACGGTATTTTAAATGTGGGGCTGGTTTTTAAATGTTATTGATAAATTATAAAAAAAAATATTAAAAATTAATCTGTCAATCAAAATGCAGTTTGTTGGATGCGGGTTTATATGATGGAAGGATGTAACAATATTAGACTAAAAGTGCGCAACGAAAGTGTTTGAAATAACGCAATAGTAATCGATAGCGTAATTAATTTCACTCTATATTATTGCATCCATAATTTTGTTCGAATATAAACCTCGCATACCACATTTTAACTAAATACAAAATTACACAAATGACAAAAATTAAAGTAATTAAAACAAAAAAAAAACATTAAAACAGAGAAAGTGATAATAAATTAAAAGTAATTTATAAATAATAATTAAAAAAGGACTTTCTTTGTTTTGATGTTTTCAACAAAAAATAATTAATAAGTTGATTTTTCGCGTCTTAAAAATTTACAAAGGAAGTGTCGGTGTATTTGTTGGTGTTGGCGTCAACAGAGACGCGGATGGATAACGCAACGTATGCTGTGATGATGCTTGCACATAATCTTGACTTGGATTTAAAACACTATCCCGTGAATTTGAATGAGAAGTGGCACGTAATAGGGTGACAGCTTCACGTTCGGGACTACATTGCACTGCTTCTAGTCATTTTTGTCTGGATGATTTCTTCTTCTTTCGTTTAAAGAAGCAACAACATCTAAAAAGGAAATGATTTAATAAAAAATCTAAAAGAAATTATAACTTGAAATATTGTTACTTTGTTTCGTCCACTAATTCTACTTCTTGTTGCTGAGTTATTGGAGTATTAGAATGTCCGGCAGTTGGATCATCAGCATTTAATTCACCATTTGTTGAACTCACAACCTGTGAAGAAAAAATTGATTAAAATAAAAAAAAATATACAAACAATTAAATAATTAAATTTGTGCTTTTTTCTAACAAATACAACAATAACAACTAAACTTTATTGATCCACAATACTATAAAATGCATTGATTTATTATTACTTAAGCTACGGCTTCTATGCATAGAAGCCATAGGTAGCTTTATTGTTAAAAAATAGCTTATGCCCGGCAACATCAATTTTTGCTTTATCACTTTGAAATTATTAAATTCTGTCGTGTGCATTAATTCGTATGAAAACCTAACCTTATACTGAAAGATAATATTTGTTTCTATAAGTAAGAAAAAATATATGATAACATTGATTGTTGTAACATTTTAATACAAGAAATATCGCTGATTTTCAAAAAGAACCTCATAACTTAAAATTCGTGTTTTGCCAAAAAGCAAATTTTTAATTTTTAATTTGTTTAAACTGTATGTTAACCATCTCTATATAAAATGATATATAGTTGCCGCACTTAATGAAATCCATCTCTTGAATGGGTGTTCTAATTCTCTGCCTTTGGTAGCCGATGCGTTGGGAGCTTAATCATAGCATTAATACGGCAGTCGACATTCACTCGTGAGTGCCCACGCATTGGTTGACCGGCAACCCAAGGCAGTGAATAAAATAAGTTTATTATTTGTGTAAATAATTAGGAAAGTATGCCCTATGGGCATAACCGCTTACTTTCATTATATATCTAGTTCTAGTTGGCATCGGTATTTTCTTTGAAAGGCTCAACATATCGGAATCAACTAGACTCCCCAATTTGACAAGTGTCTTTCAGACAGAAGTACTTGCTGTCTTGCTGGAATGTAGGCAGTTCAAGACAAGCGATGAATACATGCAGAGTTTGGCGATAATCGCAGATAGTCAAGCTACCACTTCATCTCTTGGTTGGTCGATAATCACCTCAAAATTGGTAAACTAGTGCCATTAGGAACTAACGGTTATTGGGGATCTTTATGACGTAGTTTTTGTTTGGGTTTCTGGTCATAGCTGTTTCGTTGGTAATGATCAGACTTGGCTCAGCTCTGGTAATGCATAATAGTAATGCAATGTTTTGGTTTTAATCGACCGCAAACTAATAAATGTTTTAAGAATTTAATCCAAATCCAGCTTAGCGGTCTTAATTTGAATTTAAGCAGACGATAGGACTTGCTTTTTTAATTATATTAAGATCACTAAGCTGACAAATTTTGATTAAATCCTTAAAACTGGATGGTAATTTTGCTTAGAAAGTTCTCTTTTTTAACAGCTTTGAGCTTTGAGATGGAAGATGGGGTTACAGTTTCAGAAAAAAACGTTTTTAGGGCAAATCCGACGATCTTTGTATAATTACAAGGGGCACAAGCTGGTTTTTCTTAAATTTGTGCGTATAGAGGTAGGTGTAAACAAATTTAGTGGATGTCAAAGTAAAGCCAGACACTTGGTGAACTTAGACATATAAGTTTTAGGGCAGTAACCAGTAGTGATGAAAAACCAGAATTTTAGATTTTTTGTTTGCCCAAATTTTCGTTTATTTTAATAAAAAAAACCAGTTATGTCACCCAAATTCTAATATATACTAAGTCTTTGCAAATCGCCAAATCTGTTGCTAAATTGTCGGTCATTTTCTCAAACAGAATTCTGCCTCCACAATAAACTAAAAATATTGACGGCCATTTCAATTCTGCCTCTACAATGAAATCAATAAGGTCATTCAAATTAGGAAAATCAAATCGTATGTCAAATTTTTAAAAGCTATTACTGGTTATTATTATACTGTAATGTCACCGTTCTTTCTCTAGATTGTTTCAATATTTTAAAGGCAATTTTTATTACATAAAAATTGTCGAATAAAAAGTTATGGATCAATAAAAGATAAACTAAACTATTATATTTGTGCTCTTATCCATTAATTGTTTGATCATAAGTTATTATAATACCTACTTACTATACATTACACTAAATTTGTGATGGATTCTTTATTGTACCGTGTTTGAATATGCTAAAAATAGCACCATAACTTTTGCGCGCCGCGACAGTAGCACACCGCGTCGTTACTCTTTACTATCTTAGATGCCAAAACTTAGCTTTTATAAAAGGAAACATTTAACTTTTTCTTTGAATAATTGTTTGTTTGCAAGTTATGTCGCTGCGCGCTAATGTCGCGGCGTGTTAGTGTCGCGGTGTGGCTAAAAATTAGGATTAAGCAAAAAAAAAAAAATGCAAATAAAACATCCCAAAAAGTAAAACAAACGTACGTGGAGTCAAATTCAAATTTGATTTTATTGCCATTGTAAATCGTACAAAATTTTATTGATACGAACCAAATAAACTACTTTACTCACAAATAACATTCCTTGTTTACTACTATTCTACGAAATACCAATATGTGTGTGAATGAAAATTAAAAGACAGGATCAAAGACGCTATAATAAGTCCAGTGGCATCATTTAACTACATATAAATTCTTTATCTTTGATATTCCAAAGTAACGATTCTGTTGACTGTTCGAAAATTCAAATTTTCGAACTAGAAAGAAGCAACATAACCAAAAATACCTCGACTCACCATAGGATATACTAACTATGAATACAGGAATTTGAGCCTCTTGGGATATATTTTCTCTTTGACAAGTTTTTTTCACGATGAAAGCCACATTAATTAAGGGCGATATAAACTATAATTACATAAGAGTAAAAATAATTTCATATATAAACCTATGTAAACTAACAGAGCTTACGTCTTAAAAACAAAGTAATCGGTAAAGAAAACTCTTAAAAGTATCTCTCGAAGACTTCTCTATCGTTGTTCCTGCCACCAGGATGAGTGAAATAAGACCCATTTTTAATAAACAAACATATACTCAACAGGTTACGGAATTGGAACCGTATTCCCTTCGCTCTTTTTAAATTATGTACATCAATATTAAATTTAAAAATTTTAGTAACATAAATTAAACAGCTTTCGCATAGAGCTTAGGACCGGCTAACTCGTGATCGACCACTGTTCACACGAAACCCTTCTCCACTTTAGTCCTCCAAGATCTCATTCGATTATTTGCTACTCCAAGATCTGTGCCATGCAGGCTTACGCCAAACACTTCTGCGCACACCATTGTACACTCTTACTCACTAGAGTTTTACAAATGTTAACACAGTCACAATCATCTTACTCTAGCGGTGATGTATATAGGCACATGACTTGAGCGCCATCCATTTTAAGGGCTAGTTGCTTCGGCAGGTGAGTTGTTACACACTCCTTAGCGGATTACAGCTTCCATGTCCACCTGCTGTTTTAGCAACAACCGTCTTTCATGGTATCAATATGAGTCATTAATTTAGGCACCGTAACATCATGTTTGGTTCATCCCACAGCGCCAGTTCTGCTTACCAAAAGTGGCCAACTGGGCACAATATCTAAACCTTCAACTTCTCAAAAAAATCCCTTTATTAAGTTTTATGGTGTTTTAATTTATAAAATAGGCAGCATACCTGCATTATAAAAATAGGCAGCATATCTGCATTATTAAATGTTCAAGTAGTAAAAAGTTGCAAGTAGTTAAAAGTTGCAAAAGGTACGGGAAATATTATTTTAATCTGTTATGGACCCATAGACATTAAAAAATCCAATTTGTGACCTTTGAATATGGCTGCTTTACGCCATTTTGGAAAAATTGCGCAATCTCTTGTCAAATCTTCACATTGGTTAAGTGTGCGAGTGAGGCTAGAAGATCGGAAGATCTTCGACTTCTTTCCAACATATTATTAATTGAATTACTGGGTTATGTAATAAAATTGGTAGTAAAATATATCACGACATTAGCGGTTGTGGGTTCGAGGCTTGGTCGGGCCAACAAATTTCACAACTGGGCTATCAATGAAAACCTTGGTATCAGATAGAAAAAAATGGTAAAATGGTCCCTATGCTCCCTAGCTTTGGAGTAAAGGACACGATGGTAATGAAAATATATTGTAAAAATTAAGTTATGTTGCCTTTCATTTTTCAGTCAAAATATCTGATCTTTGGCTATTTTGATCTTTGAACTATTTTTCGAGTATTGGTTTTTAATCACACACATATGACATTCAATAATAATCTTTTTCTTTTAAAACTATAACTATCTGAAATATTACAAAAACGAAAGAAAAGTCATCAGCACTTCACTATATTATACTATTTAGTGATGATAAAAAAGTATATAAGTAATATTGTAGTATAGATTATATAGCGTAGATTAAATATATTATAATATTATAGTAGTACCTTGAAAATATGTAGAACAAA
Source organism: Diadocidia ferruginosa (assembly GCA_027564275.1). Lineage (NCBI taxonomy): Eukaryota > Metazoa > Arthropoda > Insecta > Diptera > Diadocidiidae > Diadocidia > Diadocidia ferruginosa. The sequence continues at coordinate 13,060 of JANSTW010081782.1, read as the reverse complement.
TCAATAGAAAACATTAGAAGAGAAAATGCCAAAAATAAGAGTGTCTGTATATAACAATAATAAATATAACAAACAAAAATAAAAAGACAAACAAAAAAATTGAAAATATACTAACTATCTATAATATATATAAAAATACTTGGTGATTAATTATTACTTTATCAGCTCTTTCAAAAATAATCGATAGACAAACAAATTCCGGAAAAAACTGTACACAATTTTCTATATTTTTATAAGTTACAAAATTTATAAATTTTAATAATCTTTTTGAGCTTAAAGTCGGACATTCGGTCGTCGTTTCACAGACATATTTTATAATAAAATGTGACACTGGAATTGTCAAAATTCAAACGTCACATTTCATTAATATTTATTGTCAATTTTATTAAAAAATTAATATCTGAAACGAAGACCGAATGTTCGATAAATATTTTAAAGTTTTTCAAAATAAACACGGTCGATCTGACAAATTTTTGGTAAGAGTGATTTTTTTGCGGTTCACTGATTCTATACTATATGATTGCATTTAGGATCTCTTTGACCTAGTTGCAGACAAAAATAAAACAATCCCAGAGTATGAGACCACTAATAATTTTAAAGACGGATGGACAGACAAACTGACAGATGAATGTTCACTTTTTTTAGTTTTGTTTTTCCGAATCAGGGCATTATAAAACGGAAAACATAATTGGTTTCAGCTATTTGACCAAACTCCGCATATATGATATAGATTTGTTTTGTATTTGCAGGAATAGTAAAAGTAAAATGGTTCCTATACTCATTGGAGAAAAGGACACGATGATGATTATCGTGGATTTTTCTGCCACGTGAGATGTATATTTTAAGAGTCATGTTTTATAATATATGAAAGGTTTATCTTTGGGCGCTATGTCGGTTTTAGAAATAAGAAGAAAGCTTTTGTGGTTCTTGTCTTTGGGCGCTATGCCGGGTTTGAAATTAAGAAAATAGCTTTTGGCGGTATGTTTTACTTTAGGTGTTATATCAGGTCATCCTCTTAACCCATGGTATAGTACGAGTTTAACAGGTGATAATGACAAATGCGCATGACCTAACAGATCGATGCTTTAAATCTGCTGGACCAGATGGTATTTTTCCAGCAATGCTCCAACACACCAAAGAAGTCGTAATCCCCTGGCTCTTATTGCTGTATAGCGGAAGTCTCAGGTTATGACATGTACCACTGGTGTGGAGACAAGCAAAAATTATTTTCATTCCAAAAGCGGGTAGAAGCGGTCATGAATCGGCCAAAGACTTTTGACCAAATACGGTGATCTACACTGATGGGTCCAAAATGGACTGTGGTGTTGGTTCCGGAATCTACTGTGAAAAACTCAATATATCGGCATCTATTAGACCTCCAAATCAGGCAAGTGTCTTTTGAGCTGTAGTACTTTCAATTTTGCAAGACGAGTTGGAGTAAGTAGTACTCCTATGCAGAGTGTGACGATTGTCGTGGATAGCCAAGCTGCTATCTTAGCTCTAGACTCGTCTACTATCTCCTTTAAACTTGTTAAGCATTTCTATGACGAACTTTGGATGCTAATCAACCATGGGAAGTACATCCACCCTTAAATCTTGTTAAGAAAAAAAATCAATCGCACTTCATGCGTTTAGCTGATTTGAGATGGATGAAAACTGTGTCATGCCTAGGGCCAGGAAAACCTGGCCATCTTACAACATTAGAAGAAAGGACTCCCGTATAGAGATGTCCCGCATGGACATCTTTAGATTGGTTGTCGTTATCTCCGGCCATTGGGATATAGCAGTTCACGCTACCAGATTGGGAATCCCATACAACGAGATCTGTCGTAGCTGTTGTGAAGTCAACGAGCCAAAGACGATTGAACATTTTCTATGTGATTGCCCAGCTTTGGACAGATCAAGACACTTATTCCTAGGAAAGCATGTATTTACTGACCTTGATCAACTTGCCGACAAAGATATTAAGGAACCTGTAGGCGGTTGGGAGCTAATAATACTCCCAGGCAGAGTGTGTCTATCACTTCTAAACTTGTTAAGCAATGCTATGACGAACTATCAATCATTGGGAGTCAGTACGACATCACTCTTGTTTGGGTTCCAGGACATAGCAACATTGCTGGCAACGAGCGAGCTGACGTTCTGGTTATACTTGGCTCTACTCTGACCAAGCTTGGGAAGTTCATCCATCCTTAAATCTTATTAAGAAAAACATTCAAACGCACTTCATGCGTTTCGCTGACTTGAGATGGAAAAACTCCATGTCATGTCGTAGGGCCAGGAAGACCTGGCCATCTTACAACAAAAAAATAACGGATTCCCTTGTGGAGTTGTCTCGTGTGGACATCTCCAGTCTGGTAGCGGTAATTTCTGGCCATTGAGAGTTCACGCATCCAGATGAGGAATCCCTCACAATGTGATCTGTCCAAGTTGCTGTGAAGATAACGAACTGGAGACAATCGAGCATTTTCTCTGTGATTTCCCAGCTTTGGGTAGATCAAGATATTTATTTATGGGTAAGTATGCATTTACTGACCTTGATCAACTCGCTGGCAAAGATTTTAAGGAGCTACTGGGGTGCCTTAATTCCACAAAGTAGCTTTGAGCGGCTCAATTAATTAAACAAAGGTTCTCTAATGTGTGGTATCAAAACGGCAGTCTATGCTAATTGAAGCCAAGCCCTAGGTTTGATCCTGGCTTACCACTCTATCTCTAACCAACCAACCAACTAAGATATTAAGGAGCTTCTGGGGTTCCTTAATTCCAAAAAGTGGATCTGAGCGGCTAAAACATTGAAACAAAGTTTCTCTAGCGTGTGGTATCTAAACGTATCTAATCGTTATTAGTTTATGTGCTAATTTTGGCCCAGCTCTATGTTTGAGCCTGGCTTACCACTTTAACCAACCAATCAACCATAATAAATAAACAAAAATTATTTCATTACTAAACTAATTAAACACAAAAATTGGTCGGGATCCTGCAAACATCCAAAAAATCATATATAAAAACGACCGCTTAAGCAAAAAAAAACATTTTTTTTAAATCTTTGTAAATTAATTAACCCTTTTGCAAGTAAATTAATTCTACCAATAGGAAAATCATTTTTTTGTGATTTGTGTATCTTAGGAACATAAAAAAGTAATTTTGCATCAAAAACGAAAACAAATTTTTTGGCTTTAAATTAATTTTCTTGGAGAACATATTGCACACAAGGGTTAAGAACTATTTTTTATAGACTTTATTTTTCACATATTTTTTTTAATCTTTTGAATTTTGTATTTATTTATTTGTAATTAGTTATTTTTTAATTTAATTTATAAATTTTTTTTTTGCTTATGCACATTTAAATGTGCGCCACGTGCGAAAGGGTAAAATAACTCAAAAAAATTATTAAATTTATAACTTCCATCCGTCTAGCCCTAATAATATTTATTTTCTATAAATAATGTCAAAAATTACATGTAGGTATCTGTACAACAGCTGTTCGATATCAAAATATATAGTAAAATACATACAACATCAACAAAACAAAAATGTTTGAATAATATTTTACACAACATCAAAAAACAATCAAAAAGTATTATTAACAATGTAATAATAATTAATATCGAGCAAAGATCTAAAAAATTACAACAAAAATATTCTTGAAATGTCTTCAACTATAAAACAACAAAACCCGATATATTATATAGAAAACAAACAAATTATAAATATGTTGACATACCTGAACAGAGCCATGTCTGTCGGCCGGTGTTAGATTTCCCAAGGTAGCTCCTGACTTTTGAACATCTGACCATGCGGCAACCTTTTGATTTGTCTGCAGGGTTTGGATATTATTTTGTTTGGGTTATTTGTGGATTTATTTTTTGTGTGTGGATTGACAAGTGGTTAATTGAAATAAATTGCATTGATAAAGGGGAACGCACGTCACACAGGCCAGCCAGTGGAGGTAATTTTGATTTTTTTTATAAATTTAAAAAAGCGTTGTTTTTTTTTGGTTGGATGAAGGCAATTTGTTTTTTGAGTAACAATTTTGATAAAAAAAAAATAGAAAGAGAAAAAAAAACTGGTTAGTATCTACCTTAATAAAAATTAAATTGCAAATTAAAGTAAGCAGTAATGTACATTTTTAATGATAAGGTCTAAATGTTACCGATATCAGCAGGTTGGATTTGTGAAATTATTATCAGAGTATTTTAGCCAATGAATTTAGAAATTTGAAGTTGATTCAAATCAAGAAATAGAATAAATTTTAAATAAAGTTAATATAGATGCAAAGTACACAATTTCCGACATTTTGGGAAGTTATGTTTTTTCGAAATTATAAACTATAAATGAAAATAAATTTTAATTGAGATATTTAATTCTTCGAATTTGGTGTTTTATGAGAAACTACATTAAAATCAAAGGAATCCGGCGTAAAAAAACTTTTGTTTTCACTTATCCTGAGAGCTACACCAACACATTACAGCAACTGTAATGCAATTTTTTCTTCTAATAGTATAGCTCCTCTAGCTCGATCCACGTAGTAAAAAAATACGTTTGCTAAATATTTGCTTAAATCTTCCTTTGAACTTGCAGTTTTAGGTCTTTACACTAATATACAGCACAAGTTTCGACCGATTTTTTACAAAATTGTTAAAAGTTTGTCGAACATTTTTTGAAAGTAATTTTTTGTAAAAATCGGTCGAATTTATCGCTGTATATTAGCGAAAGGCCTAAAACTTAAAATTTGAGGATACGTACAAGTAAATATTAAACTCAATTTCAATTTTTTATTTCATGGATTAAGTTATGAAACTAAAAGGGAAAAAGTTGCGCAACAAGTTGCTCTGGTGTAGTTCCCAGATATATGATTTTTTTGAAAATAATAATATTGTCCAACTTTGAAAATACAATATTTTAACGGGTGTCAAATATATTACATGTCAGAGAATTTGTGGAAAATAGATGAGATTTTTGAGCAACTTCACATCCTATATTTTACGGATATTTTGAATAAATTGGATTTTTTATTTTATTTTCAGTATAGAATATTTAATATTCTTTAAAGCATAAAGCTACAAATTTTCAGATAGTTTTTAGGGAATAGCAATTTAAAGTTTTTATATTAACTTTTCATAAACTGCAATTATGAAATATTTCCGAACCCTTAAAAAATGTATTCTATATTTTTAACGAGTAAAATAAAACATCACTTTTGCTTGCGAAAAACGATTTTTACACATTGCTTGACATTATTGTGTTATTTAAAAAAAAAATGTTAAAATTAAATTAAATTGTATTTTAAACCTTGGGAGCGCTAAAGTCTGAAAAATTATGGAGTGTTTGGTGTCAAATAAAAAAAGAGTAGACACATCATTTTACCCTTTTTTCTATCTGATACCATGGACACAGTGTAGATAGACTAAAAAGTGATTAAGGTAATGGGTAATAATAATACCATTTATTTTATCGACCTTCTAAAAAATTGATTTTTTTCTGGAAATATCTCCAAACACTAATTGATAGTGGTTTTTTGTGCCTTGGAGAAAATCTTTCAGGTGGAAAGACGCATAGCCTATAGGATTGAAATTGTAGATTTTCCATTGATGTATTGAAAATTATTTGAAAGCCATAAAAATCATACAATTCATATGAAAATCAATCATGAGTCATTTAGAAAGACATTTAGTCTCATGGAAGTATACAACTTGAAAATGCTCTTTTGAATAACAATTCCTTCACATTATTAAGATGATTCTTCGGGTAAATCTAATTCAAAAATATTAGTTTTTACCACAATTACAAATAAAATGAATATCGCTGCTTCTAGCTCTAGCAATTATATTACGCAAAATAGCTTTATGATTTATCTATATTAGCATTTAATATAATTCTAAAAAAATCAACTAAATTTGATCTAAAAATCTAACCTCAAGTATAATCATTGTTTCATCCAAAAAGAAATCAGAATCATCATATTCAAAAAATTCTGAATCCTTTGGTGTTTATTTTTGTTTAAAATATTGATTTTGTGTGTGTTTTTTTATTACAAAAAAAAATGTTAATTCAAAAAGAAAAAAAAATTAACTTTATAGAATAGACATGCTTGTTTTAAAACAAATTAAGTAAAAAATATAAATAAAATTGTAAAAAAAAATCTTACCTTAGCATTAGCATGACGATCACGATTCGGTGATACCACAACCTCATGTCCTGTTTGTATGGAACCGACTGGTGTTGACTGTGTGTGAGAAAAGAATTTTGTTAAAACATTTTGAAATTTATTTTTACAATTATATTTTTGAATGTTGGCCTAAAACAAAATGGAAGCTGGACAAATATTCATTTTTTACGGTTAGGCGTGTTTTTACTTTCAGTTCAGAAAAATACAAATAGGGAACATCATACGCAAGAAAAATGTTGTTTATGATCTTGGTGAGTGCTGAGACACGATACCCGGACAGTTGCAGTCCGGTAAGGTCCCTCAAGGAAAATCCAATAAAAACGATTTTTAGAAGGGTAAATTATAGTTATACGGTACAAAATTTATAATAAAAAAAATACATGAAAAAGACTATGTAATTTTCGTCGCTATAGGCACTTTCGGTGCTAGGCAATTCGGTACCAGGCACTTTCGACGCTAGGCAATTCGATGCTAGGCATTTTCGGTGCTAGGCACTTTCGGTGCAAGGCAATTCGGTGCAAGGAAATTCGATGCTAGACAATTCGGTGCTAGGCAATTCGATGCTAGGCACTTTCAGTGCCAGGCACTTTCAGTGCCAGGACATGTTCCGGATCTGACGTTTTCTGTATATTTATGGATTGATAAGTGATGTGATGATATTAGAATGTGTATGTGACTTTTATAGACTCTATCGTATTAGTGTGTGGGAACACCAAAAATGGTCAAACTATCTTGCCTAGTAATAAAAAATGCTAGTTTGAATTTGAAGGCAGAACCATCATTTCTGCAATATATAGAGCCAATCTCGCATCTACCTAGAGAAAGTCCACTGAGGAAAGAAATGAAACTATATTGATTGTATGTGTTCTCTATATCAGTGGGTCCCTGGTAAAAAGATTGTAAATGCACTTGCCACTTACCATACTTTTGAGTTATTACTAGATTTGAATTCCCATATTGTCAATCTACATATACTGAGTAAAATTCATTTTTATTATTAGCCAAATTGACGAAATTATAACACTTTTACAAATAAAAAATGTACAGCTTCTTATGCAAAACAAAAACTTTAAATCAAATTTCCATCCAAAAAATCCACTTTTGGAAGTTTTAATCTTTTCCCAGGGACCAACTGATATATGAAACAATGAAAGAAATGTTTAGTAGCGACATGTAAGAGTAACCCATTCATGGAAAATTAAATTATTGAAAGTTAGATTCATAAAAAACACCATTGAGTGTTGAGGTAGAACCCTAGGGCTAGGTCAGACATTATGTAATTTAGAGCCTATAGTAGACAATAGTACATTCAGCAATCGAGACAATTAGAAGAGTTATTAGAATACATTTATCGTGTCTATCAGCAAACTTTACAAAAAGAGTTATAATTAAAGGGCTTGGTAAAAGAGCAAGGTATCATAACATAAAAAATATATTACAATATTTTTTTTCTTTCGATATAAAAAAGAAGATAAAGAAACTAAAAAACTAAAGATGAGATAATTTAAATGATTATTTTTCCGACAATAAATGTTTATGGAGATATTTCAATGTTTTCGTATCGGCTATATGAAATATTATAATTCAATGTTTTGATGAGATCTAATACATTATATCTATAATAAAACACGTGTATGAAAAATTACAAATGTTTCAAATGTTTTTCATCCTAGGCTTTTACTATGTTCGGAAAAGTTGTGTACTTTAGTAAAATAAGTGGGTCACTAATCCACCTGAAAGTCGGTAATCTAATATTACGAAAAAAAAACAAAAATCGTCAATTTGTATGGAAGAATTGGTAGCGCCTGTTTTTATACTATCATTATCTATGAGAAAAAGTTTTATTTTTGAAGTACTCAATACATTTGCAGATGATTAATGCACACGTTTTAGAAATATTTGACAAATTCGAGGTCAAAATTTCGACCTTCATTCATAAAGCGAATTTGTGCGACCTTAAATTAATGAATTAGCCTAATTTTTTGCACGTGCTCGCAAAATCGCTCGCAAACATTTTTTCGATACTAAAATTGGGCGCCCTAATGTACATATGAAACACACCGCATGTATATGTATATTTAGTTTAATTTATTAAAATTAAAATTAGGTTCTTCTTAATTATGGAAAAATAAGTTTAAACCACACTAAATACAAAATGTCATATACCTGGTGAAAAAACTGATCAAATCGGAAATTTTCAGAAGTGCAACATTTAAATTGGTCAGATTTTTTGATTTTATTTGTTTGTATCACTTTTTCTCTTAATGACGTCACAATTCTACTATTATATATGACCAAAATACTTGAGTCAGAGAAATTTTTTTCTTAGAATTTTCTGTTAAATAAAACTTTATTTAAAAACCTAAGATATTCTATTAACATCGCTGCATAATCTTCTAAAAACTGTAAAAGGATTTTGATTAGGCTTTTTTTGAAAAAAAAAAAATTGTTAGCTTTCTGGAACCCAATTTAAACCATATATAATACGAAGAACACCACGCATCCATGTATTATAAATTTTGGTTTAATCGGTAAACTTTAATAATATTTTATAATATTTTATCTTTGATGTCATTGGATGGTGAGCTTTTCTATATATTCATAAAAACACATTACATGAAGCTTATTTACCATATCTCGTATCGAATAACTTATATTCCAATTTATATTTGTACACAGAGGCACACATATATTTATATATCGGACAGGCGAATTATAATATTATTATAATAACTCCTTAGGGGGTAATGTGGACACTATCAATCTAAATGTCATTATGTATAATTTTCATTTTGTTACATTATGGCCCGTGACCATTTATATAGATGTTATGTAACTTCAATATATATTTTGCTAGATGGGTGTTTTCGGGTTACATATTATTTAATGGTGCATTTGTCATGTAACTATACACTTTGTTACAAGTGCAGGTCAACACTGTATATATAGTTGTTATATGTATAAGCAGGACATTAACAGCTTATTATTCCATTTGATGATAAAAAGGTCACATAAAATTTATGAGCTATTTTTATCTATAATTGGAAAATTACAACAAAAGCCAATATTAATTTGGCTAGAAGTAACTTTAAATTAGTTTGAGTATTTCTATATACAATACAATAATATACAACAATTTATTAACATATGACATCAACAGATAGGTTTTCTCATATAAAGTAGAAAAAAGGAGGCCAGTACGAGTTGATGTAAACTTATACGTATACCACCTTTGATATGGTCGTCAATAGAAACAATGAGAAAAAAGAATATTTTCCCTCGCTTTAAGTTTAAAGTAAAGGACACGCTGATGATGATGTTGAAAAAATTAAAAGCTCATTGAAGTTACATTATCAAATACTCCATAGAGGACATCTATTTCCTACACAAAAGTACCCCATAAAAATCACAAATTCATCATAAAAAAACTATACACATACAACCAAAGCTAAATTTTTACCAAAAGGTACACACAAAAAAACCCAAAAGATCATAAAAATTTGTGATAAATATTCTTTGCCGCAATAATCGCATAAAAAAGCTTTGGTTTTTTTAAGCGAAAAAATATTTGTCGCAGGTGTCACACAGCACTGTAAAGTCTTATATGCCTATAACAGCACTATACTTTATATATGGGGCTATACATATTTTTAACCTCTATGGATGAGAAAAAATCCAATAAAAAAATTTTCATCACCACATCCGACATAATGTATCTGATAGGTACGTAAAAGAGCAACAAAGAAAAATCAATCCTTTTTTTGCTGTTTCGGGCATCACCCAATATTATTACAGAGGAAAACAAAAACTCGTTAAACACACAACTCATCACTATTTTTTGTCTTGACTGAATTGAAGAATATATATGTATTGCATATGTAGGTATAACTAGTAGCAAAGTACATTGCTTCCAAGTCTTTAGTTGGTGGGTCCAAGGTCTTTATAGTAGTAATTCGAACATATTAATTTATAGCTTGTACATTTTAGGCTCTGTTTAACCCATATTTTTGAGATGAGACTCACAATATATATAAAAGTTTATAAAAATATTACATAAATATATAATTTTAAAATTATTCCCCGGCAGTTATGGAATTATATTGTGTAACATACAATATGCATTATAATTACATACAAAAACCTAAGTATCAAAAAAATATATTTTAATACTTGGGGCAAATTATAAATGATTTTTGTTTTGATCGCCATCTTGAATTGCTTTCATTGGAATCCGCTTAGGGAAGTTGGATCTTTTACATGTTTTGTTTAGCTTTAAGAGATTTCAAGTGCCTTTCAGATGATATAAAACACTTTCCATTTCCCTCTCCAGCTATTAAAAAAAAATTGCTTCCTTCGACCCCCTCTCTTTTGTCGGAGAGGATCGTTTCTTCTAAAGGTTGTAGACCAGTTAATTATTAAAAATGTTTAGTGTCATTATTTTCAGTATTTTCACCGAAACTTTGGAAAGCCAACAACACGCATATTATAGATTCTGCAGAGACCACTGGTTAATAATGTGCCACAACATTTCTATTAAAGCGGTTCATAAATTACATAAGTATAGTTTTATTCATCTGTAACCGTCATACACATAAGAATGACGTGGCACGAAATGTATTAGTAAAAATCAGTCTGTAATCCCCCTGTAAAACTAAAGACGCTGCTTATCTTTTGAAGTTTTGAGTAGATTAATTTTCATAAAAAACCGTATAAAAGTCCCTTTGAACTTGAGTCCCCAAATTCAATTCCAGAGTATAGAACCATTAAAAATTTGCTAAAAACAAATTAAACAAATCCGTTCACAGGAGCGAAATGATTGAATCAAATTCGTCGTCGAATTTTGAAAAAAAAACGATCGAAAATTTAGGAACAAAGCCTATAATTTGTTGATACAATTTTTCGATCAATTTCAATCACCTCGACCCTGACCTATAGAGAGTCAAATGCAATCCCACAGTATGGAACCACTATAATAACTCACCCAGAGTAAAATTTTGCCGAATTCGGTTACTCGTAAAAAACTTTCTCTATACACTCATATTTTTTGGCCATTTTTACAAAAAAAATCCTATGGGAGCCCTATCTCTTCTTTGACCTATAGACCCTAAATGCAATCCTAAACAAAACGACCACTAAAAACTCACTCTGATAAAAATTTGGAAAATCCAACGGTTTAACTCATTTTTGTGTCTAGAAATTCAAGAATAGACAGACAGACATACAGACATACAGACAGACGGTTAGTCAGACAGACAGACTGACACTTTTTATTTTCTAGTTTTTCCGAATCAGGACATAATAAAACCAAATTCACAAAAATCACAAAATAAGGCAAAATGTTATCGAATGTAAATAATCTTAGCATGAGTTAGGCACGATTTTTATTTTGGCCACCATCTTGAATATCATATAAAATTTAGCCAAATCCGTTTACTCGTAAAAAACTTTCTCTATATACTTATATTATATTTTTGGCCATGTTTACTAAAAAAATCCTATGGGAGCCCTATCTCCCTTTTGACCTATAGCCCCTAAATGCATTCCTAAACAATAGGATCACTAAAAACTCACTCTGATAAAATGTTTGCCAAATTCTACGGTTTAACTCATTTTTGTGTCTAGAAATTCGAGGATAGACAGACAGACATGCAGACAGACACACAGACGGTTAGACAGGCGGAAAGACGGACGGACTAACACTTTTTATTTTCTAGTTTTTCTGAATCAGGGCATCATAAAACCAAATTCACAAAATAAGGCAAAATGTTATCGAATGTAAAAAATCTTAGCATGAGTTTAGCACGATTTTAATTTTGGCCACCATCTTGAATATGTCTGCCATTTTGAATATCATATAAAATTAAACCAAATCCATTTACTCGTAAAAACCTTTCTCTATATTATATTTTTTGGCCATGTTTACTAAAAAAATCCTATGGGAGCCCTATCTCCCCTTTGACCTATAGACCCTAAATTCAATCCTAAACAAAACGACCACTAAAAACTCACTCTTATAACAATTTGGCCAAATCCGACGGTTTAACTCATTTTTGTGTCAAGAAATTCGAGGATAGACAGACAGACAGACGGTTAGACAGACAGAAAGACGGACGGACGGACACTTTTTATTTTCTAGTTTTTTATGAATTAGAGCATCATAAAACCAAATCCACAATGCCATCTTGAATATCACTGCCATCTTGGATTTTTTTCTTAGAAACAATGTCCAAATATCTCATTTTATTTTTATTTATCATAATCAAAAATAAAATTGATTAAACAGCATAAAAAAGCCAAGCTCCAGTCTTTGCATTCGTAGACCTGTCTTACTATACGTAGGTATATCTCGAAAAAATTTAGAAGCAGAAAAGTTTCCGAACCACTGGTTATTGAAAAATTTACTGAGTTGGGGGTATAACAATAAAATAAAAGATGAAAACCAAAAAGAAATGTTCAATAAAAATAGACTTTCTTTTCACCACACATTACAATACATATCGAGAATTTTTATATCTTCATTTTTATTGTTTTTCCTCATAGAATTTTCCTTATTTTTTTATATTATTATTATATATTTTCCCACTCGACATACCGCATATATATACAACATAATAATATAAAGGATATTTTTATATGTGCAAACTATTGCGAAATATGTTGCTGGGTAGGGCTGTTCGATATTTGAAAAATATCTATATCGATATTTTCAAAAATATCCATATTCCTCGATTTATCGAATATCGAAAATCAAAACAAAAAAAATGTTGTGGGTTCGAGGCTCGGTATAGTCAACAAATTTTCACATCTGGGCTATCACATTTCATTCGCAGGTGTTATTAAAAAGCGATCGCAGTGGTTTGGAATTCACCCCTTATGGTTACCAAAAAATAT
>JANSTW010081671.1:0-19423 GCA_027564275.1 Diadocidia ferruginosa | reverse complement strand
TTTTGATAGATTCTGGTTATTTATTTTTAATTTTTAAAAGTGTCATGTGTCTATTTATACGAAAACAGATAGGCAGACATTAGATAGAATGGACGGACGGATACTTTTTATTTCCTAGTTTTTATGAATCAGGGCATCATAAAAACAAAATAGTTCAGGCAATTTGGGCATTTTGACCTAAATGAACATACAAAGCTCATATGTGATATGTAATTTTGTATGAAGTAGTAAAAGCAAAAAAAGGTAACATTTTCTCTATGCTCAGCTCCTAGCTTTAAAGTAAAAAAAAATCAAAATTAATAAAAACACAATTTGTGTTGAATAAAATCCTTTCATTGTGAAAAATTGTATACTAAAGAATAAGAATTTATATCTCACAAATCCAAACAAGTAGAACTGGGTTCTACATCAACACGATGATGAGATAATCAACAATCTCTACGCACAATTTGTGAATTCATTTGAAAAGCTTGATAAAAATAACCGTAAATTATAACCATATTTTATTGAAATTTCGTAAAATCTCATGAAATTGAAACCTCAAAGATTTTAACAAATTCTCATGGAAATTAGAATTAGATTCGAAAAATAGATTCGTTCGATTGAGGTGAGTATTAAGATCTGACATTCCAACAAAATACTTTTCCATTTACTATTTTTTGGGCACATTAACCTGTGAACTACACCGGAGCCAATGGTTGCACAACTTTTTTTCTAATAGCTCCTCTAGCTCGATCCATGTAGTAAAAAAATAAATTTAGTTAAATATTTGCTTGTTTGTACCTTCGAACTTGTAGTTTTAGATCTTTACACAAATATACAGCATAAGGTTCGACCGATTTTTTTTACAAAATAGTTAAAAGTTTGTTAAAAATCGGTCAAATTTAGCGCTGTATGTTAGCGTAAAGAACTAAAACTAACGATTTAAGGATACAAGTAAATATTAAACTCGATTTCAATCGTTTACTTCATGGACCAAGCTATGAAGCTAAAAAAAAAGTTTCGCAACAAGTTGCTCTGGTGTAGCTCCCAAGTAAGAGATAAATTTACCGGCACAATCCCGCATGATGATTTGGTACATCATTTTTGCAAATTGTATCGACCAATCCAGTTGGTGTTTCTTTTTGTATTTCAATTGGACACTTTGGAATCCCTTTGGCTCCACCTCCATCGCCTGAATCACCGACCCCAGTTGTTTCTGCATCATGTTCTTCTTCACTGGACATTGTCTTGTACGGTACATCGTGTAACTTTAAACGTAATTATGAAATTATTCGCTTAATTCATTTAATTAGAAAACGACAATTATACTTTTAACAATTTCTGTAACTCGTGTGGTTCTTTGTCACGTAAATAGAATAAACAATTTCGTGGATGATGTGAATGCAGTCCAAGTTTTGCACAATAATCCGACATGCCACATTTGGCGCCCATCATAAATGGCTTGCCGCATCCGTAACAAAATTCAAATTTACATTCAGTGCATGTAAAGTGCATGCAACCGCCTCTGAAATTTGACAAATACAAATTGTAAGCAATTTGATGTATATTTGATGTAATAGAAACAAATACTTGGACAATGAATATTTAAATTTACACTTTGGACATTCGATGCCATTTAGTTGAAGGTGTCGAGCAACGCCCTCATTCTGATGATCCGGATCGTTTGCATCTTTCCAATCGGCAAACTTATCACATGAAATGCCTTCATGTTGTTTTTCCCACTGTGGAACAAAAAATGTCAAATTTATACTTTGCAAAATAATTAAATTACCCTACCGGTTTACGACATTGAGCACAGGTTACCGAACCACAATCTGGACAAATGAAACGTTTTTGTCGTGGACGTACGAAAAAACCGGATGAACACTAAAGAATTTGTTTTAAAAGTCAATTTGTCTGGATTTGGCTGTAGAAATCTTACCTGAACGCACCACTTGAACAGTGGATCTTTCAGCAACGTACGATCCCGTAATTTTTGTTGAAACAATTCATGAACCTTTTCATCCAAAATACTTTTCAATAAAATGTCTAAATTGGAAAAATACTCTAGAGCCTCATCTTCCGAAACGTCGGTGCCATTCAAATTAGGCAATTTACAAAATGGACAACTGCATTCGTTAATATTTCGTTCCGTTATCTATGAAATGTTAAAGTCAGATTTAGAAAATTAGATTATAAACCCGTGAACCCTGAATACCTGAACGGCAAAATATGTCTTGGCACATTCCTGACAACAGCTGTGCGTACATCTTAACATGGTGACCATTTCGTTTTCTGGAACCTTTTCAGCACAAAGCTCACAGTCTTTTTGTAGCATTTCAATGGCCTGATCTATGTCGCTACATTGACTGGCCGCCCACAAGGCGCTGCTTGCATCAAATTTCAATTCAATCAGAGCGACTGCAAGCTGTGCGTGCGCATAATTTTCGGCTCGTCCTTCGGCAATAAATCGGCGGGCTTTTCTCTGTAAAATTTTCAAATTATTAAAATAGTCTAGAATTGCATTCACGTTTTTTTTCGTTTTCCGTTTTTTTCTAAACGTTTCATAGATTTCGGAAATTCAAAACGGACAGATATAATTTGATGATTTTTTTGATCAAATTTCTTAATTAGACATTTTGGAAGAAATCTCTATACATTATTCATGACAAATCTGGATTATAGTGCGAAAGCAATGAAATAGGATAAAATGTACTTATACTTACATCGGGATCTTCATCTTCGTCTTCGTATGCCATCAAATCAGCCATCAGATTTGGCATGCTTTGTTGCCTTATTGGCGGTTGACGTACGACCAGATTGGACGGTTTAGCTTTGACGTTTTCCTCTTCTTCGTCGGACGATTGATAGTCATCACTAAAACATGTTTCATGATATTTCTTTTTTGGGATTTCACGTTTCACTGCAACTGCAGGTTTTGCCTCGACCGTCGCTTGATTAGTAAATGGTTTTATAAATTTCGTAATTCGTTCCGTTAATGCCGTGGCGGTTGTGCCAATTTTATTTGTGTAAATTTTCGGTGGAACAATTTTCGATGGTTTGTTACTGGTGGAGATCGGTTTTGGTTTAGCCAACGATGATGTCGTTGATGCTTTATTTAAAAATTCCTGCTGCATAGCTTTTACATTTGTCGTTCGTATCGAGCCGAAGGGACCGGGTAAGGATGTTTTACGAACTGGTATTTTTTTCGATACTTTTTTCAATTGCTGTGCATCTTTTTTTACAGAAGATGCTGCAACTGGTGGAGATGGTGATTTTGATTCTATCGGTTCGGTTAGTTTAACTTCTTCAATAGTTTGTTCAACTAATTCCACATTTACTACAGTTTCAGTAATTATAGTTGACTTAATTTCTTCAGAATGCTCAGGCATTTGATCTGAATTATTAGTGTCAACTAATTCTATAGCTGTTGCAACCGCTTCCGCAGTTACAAGAACTTCTTGTTCTTGGAAATTAGCAACTATTTGATCTGAATCGTTATTATCAAATTCTGTTACACCATTTGTCATTACTTCACTGATGAAATTATTTGAAATTTCAGTGGGGTCATTGGCAATAATTTGACTTGTATTTAGTTGCTCTGTTTCAATTTGTTGTAAAGAAATTTCAGAATCTACAGTTGGATTTTCTGTGTCTTCCAAAACTGTTTCTTCAAAAGGTTCTGCAGATACGCTTACGTGTTCGACTTGTTGAATTTCTGGTACAATATTTGCTATATTCTCATTGTCAGACAATAGTTCAGGTGCTGGACTGACATCTTCACGTCTACTATCCGAACGTTCAACCGAAATTTCAGAGGTTTGATGTAACGATTGTTGTATTTGTACGATATTTTCGATTAAACTTTGTTGTTGAACGCTAGTTGTTTCCGTCAGATTTAAATTCTGTTCAATATTATCGATATTTTCTTCAGCTTCGACAAATGTTTCACTGTCAATACTTTGACTACTTCGTATATCCACAGAAATTGATGTTTTCGGTTCGATTTCTTCGCCATCTGTAATATCTTCATACTGCTCATCATCCGTCCAATCATCTTCGTCTTCAAATTCTTCATCTTCCAGCTCTTCTTCATCCACTTCTTCCTCGTCCAATTCTTCATCAGTCCACTCGTCCGACACTTCTTCGTCCTCGTACTCTGTGTACTCATCGTCCGATATAAAGGAAGCAATGTCTGAGTTAATTTCATCTTTCATTTGTTTTATTAGCATTTGAGTATCTTTGACGAGATCTGATAAATTTTGTGGATTTTTTTCTCGATTTATTTCTAATTCTATGGGTGGAGTGATTTCGTCATCGTATTCTTCGTCGCTATAAAGTTCATCATTTTCTTCTGTATACTCTACTTCTTCTTCATTAGTACTAGTTTCTAAAACACCAACTAAATGTTCGTCATTTAATTTTAACGTGGAACTGTTTAAATTAGTGCCAACGACATTGTCATTTGGTGCAGAACCTTGAGACTCATCATCATCTTCAGAATAGGAATCAGGTTCTGAAGAATCATTATCATTTTCTATTGGATTTGTTAACGTTTCGTCTGTAAAATTACTTTCATTTATACTTGAAATTAAGTTTGTTTCTTCGATCAATAGTGGGCTCGGAGAATTATTGATCGTCTCAATGGGTTCTGTAATATTATCAGCTATATAATTTTTAACTTGTAAGCCAGAAGCTGATTGAGAATTTATTGCATCTGACGATACAGATTGTAAAATATTCTGATCTAAATTAGATGTTTTATTTTCAATTTGATTCAAATCTTCCGAAATAATCGAAACAACCGAAACATCTTCTGAAACTGTAGGGTTTGTAACATTCTCAATAATTTCTGATTTTGTTGCCTCTGAAGTAGACATTTCTTTTGATTTAGTTTCAATTGATACCGAAATTTGTGGTACAATGTTATCGGCACTATGCTCTTCAATCTGATTTTCGCTAGTTAAATCTTTCGAATTTGAAGATTTGCTGGTTGTTTCAACAATAGCACGCTCGATTTTCTGTCCTGAATTATTATTTCGTTTTAATTTTTTATTTAGATTTTTTCTTTTGCTTTGTTTTTGTACATTTGAGGGAGTGGAAATTGTTGTACCATTTTTATCGTCTGATATTTCTTGTGGTCTAATAGAAGCAATAGAATTTGATATGTCTTTGATTGGTGTAGTTTCAACTTTGTTTGTTGATGAAGCAGTAGTGTCGGCCTCTGATTGTTGAATATTTTGTTCAATTTTTTGATTTTGAAGAAGTGATGTTGAAGGAAGAGCTGTAGATATTTCTGTGATATTATTAGCTTGATTCGATGGACTTGATTTTATTGTTGTAGCAATATTTTGTGAAGATGATGCAATAGAAACTGGAACTTTATTGTCCACAATTGATTGAGTTACAATTTTTGTCAATTCTGTAGGCTCGTTTTTATTTGTTTGCTCTCCAATAATTTTGTTGCTAATTGAGTTTTCCGGATTATTGATTGAAGTTGCGGAAATAACTGTAAATGCTGTACTCTCGGCAGTTGTTTCTATTTTATTAACTTGAATCGTTTGTTTAGTAGTGGACTGTCTTCGTTTATTTCTTTTTTTAGAAGACTCTCGTAAGATTACTTTTTCTTGTGAAACCTTTTCTTTTTGATCATTATTTGTCGCATCTATAAATGGTTCGTTTAGTGATTCGAAAATTGGTGTCTCAACTATTGCCGTCTCTGAAATTTGTGTCTCAAGAATTGGTGTCTCAGGAGTTGCTGTCTCAGGAATTGACGTTTCCGATATTTGTGTCTGAGGAATTGGTGTTTCAGGAATTCGTGTCTCTGAAATTAGCGTTTCTGAAGATGCTGTCTCAGGAATATGTGTCTCTAAGATTGGCGTCTCCGATATTTGAGTCTCAGAAATTTGTGTCCCTGAAATTGGTGTGTCACGAATATGCGGCTCCAAATTATACGTCTGTAAAGTTTCAATTGTCTGTTGTTCTAATTTTTCCGAATCATTATTCAACAATGCTGTAACATGTTCAGAAACTGGCGTCTCCAAACTTTCAAAAGCCTGTGGAGCTGATTCTTCTATGGTATTGGTAATGTTTTCTGATGTTATCTCTTCCGATTCCTCACTGTCTGACGTATCTGAGGAATCAACATCACTTTCTTGACTTATTTCTCTATTTTCAGTTAAAATCTGCTCATTTTTAATGAAATTTTCAATTTGAATGGTCTCATTATAGTCATCAATGGCAGAAAATCCTGTCTTATAGGCACTTTTAAGATCCTCTTCGACAAATGTCACCATGTCGGGAACAACATCTTGAATATGTTGTGATACAAATATTTTAACGTCGTTTTCTACGTCTAGAGTAAAATTTTCGTTAGTATTTCCCTTATTTGCCCCAAGCGGTATTGGACTTTTTGTGTTAATTCTATCGTAACTGTTGCTGGAAAAATTTGACACTGTTGATTGTGGACGAGATTGCTTGGCCAATATATTGCCCAATAAATTCTCAATATTTTTAAGCATATTTTCATTTTGTTTGGCCTGTGTTTGTTCCATATTTCCGATTAACGTTTCAATGTCTCGCAACATATTCGAATTACCCATTTCAACGCTCTGACTAACGTCACTTTGATTGTCTTTATTATCAGGTATGGATATATTTGACATAGAACTTGCTGTTCTTTCGTCTAATTTAGATTTTTCTGCATTTGCATTTATATATTCTTGTAGTGCAGCAATTTCTTCTAAAAAAATTCTTATTTATCTATATCTTTTGAAAAGTTGAATTAATTACCTAAGTTTTCATAATTTGACGCAACCATCGAATTGCCACTTTCATTGTCCACACCAGCCGGTGGTCCCCAAATTCGCATCATAAATGGTTTCAGTTGTGTTTTGCCCAATTCAACTAATGCCAGATCCAAATTTCCATGATGTGCCGTTAGGGCTGTGACAATATCTTCACGAGGATAGTTGCCGCGTACAACGCATTCCCTGAACTTAGATTGTCGTTGTTCGATACATTCGGTAACTGCATGCCAAACATTACCCTTGTGAAGGCGCAATGCTGTTCTGGCTTCAAGCGGTGATATCGTTCCGATTATATTTTCTTTGCGTTCTTGGCCATATTTGGTGGCCAAAGTTTGTACAGTGTCAATTAATTTTGGCCAATTGTCTCGCAACCACATGATTGGATTTGAGTTTCCACAATGTGCCAACGCTGCCTGTAATTCTTCTGGTGAAAAATTGCACTGTTCGGCTTCCTTAAAATATTGTGCATTATTATAAAATTAAAAAGGTCAAAATTTATCATGCCGCATACTCTAAGCATTCTAACCAATTCCATGCCTGGACTTGAATTTCGGGCTTGAATCTCATTTTGCCGTTGTTTTAGCTTCAATTTTTCCAGAGCTATTAAAGACTCGGCTGTATGTAAACTATTAATGCCGCCACGATGATGAGACTAAAATTGTCGTTTTTATGAAACAATATTGAAATAATATTTATTGACTGCGAGGCAGTTAATTAAAATTAAAACCGTTTTTTTTAATATTTTATTTCAATTGGACGAAACGTAAAATCATAAATTGATTTGTTCGGAGAATCTACACTTTAGCGCTTATGGCCCCAGGCCCTAACGGACCCTCCTTCCAGACTTCGAAAACCACTATAACTCTATCGACGCTTCCCCTCGTTTGGACGGGGAAGGTGATGAACGTTTGATCAAAATTTCAGAAAATATGATATTTTTGTAAGGGGTGTATGGTATCAAATAAAAGGTGTTACAAATACCTATCATTTAAATGGGGCAAATCCACCTCTCCGTGTAGGTGGGAGGGTCAAAAATCTGTTTTTTTTATATTTGTTTGTAGGAGGAGGCGGAACCGAGATAAAAAATAAAAATACGGTTCCTTCATTATCAGGGATATGCCGTTCGCCGAACCCTGATTTTCCTAACGGGGGATACAGCCCCCCACACCCCTTCTAGAAGTCAGGATAGGTCCCCCTTCCTAGGGAAAAACAAAGAGTCCATTAGAGCCTGGGCCATAAGCGCTAAAGTGTAGTTTGGCCTTTTTTATTTTATTTATTTGCGTCCAAGTCCAACAGTGCGAGTCATTTTAAAATAAATTATTTAAATCAAAACCGTTTTAATTTAAATTTATTAAATTAATATTTTTCAATAAAAATTTTGGCTTCTGGTAGAATTCAAATTGTAAAAAATTAGATTAAAATTGAATTCGTACCATTTCATATTGTAAATTATGATCAAAATGTGAGTTACGTCGTTGCGAATCTGCACCGCCACCACCACCACCACCACCGTAGTACAAATCATTTTGCATCAGATCATTAACACTTTGATATCTTTGATTTGTCCGTTTATTGTTGTAATTATTTGATTCTTTGTAATTGTGAAGACTTCGATCAATATAAGCCAATATTTCGTCGTCAAGTAGATTTTTTTTACTTGTCGTTCTTGTTGTGTACGAAGTCGGCGTTGGACTGTATTCTCTGGGCGGTGTAATCGGTAGGCTCTTATGAATTGTGTAATTTTAGTAAGATAAATGATTATTTATTATTAGAAAAAAATGTATCGGTATAGACCTGTGTATCACTGGAAAAACTTTGTCTACTTTGGGATCGTGACACATGCGATGATTTGTTACTTAATGTTTGGGCGCCAGTTGCAATTGAATATGTTCTCTGTATGCCACCATTTGTTTTATTTGAATGCGGACTGTGATGATGATGTTCTGATCCATCTCCATTGTTACTGTTATTATGATAGATGTTATTAAGGTTCCGTTCATTGATTTCATTATGAACGTTTTCTAATGTATCGTATGTCTAAAGAAAGTTATTTAGAAATTAGTTTTAATTATATATTAATAATAATTAGATATGCAGGATTTTCAAAACAGAAGAAGATATATAAATGTGTGTAAGGGGGAAAATATGTCGTCAAAAGTATGTTAATAACAAAACTTAGATCAAGAAAAAATTCGAGAAACCGATTCCCATTAACAGGTGATTTAACACCAACTCAATTCAGCCGTATATTTAATTTTTTATATTAGTGCAATTAGAGTCCTGCACTATTTAAATTTCGTTTACATTTTGTCAACTTTTACTTAAATATATTAGTACAAGAGGTTTTTTTCTCAAGCCTAAGTATATATGTATATTTTCAAAATCTCAAGCCATTTTTTTCTTATGAAAAACATTTATCGAACGTTCGGTCAAATATGCAAGACTTATTTTACGTTTCAATCTTAGGTCTGAAACAGTTGTCTTAATTGTGATAGACTTGGAAACAATTCAAAAAGGTCACGTTTTATTATAAAAAAGTCACAAAACTTAGTAAAAGTGTTTAAGTTTTTTGTAATAAACATGGTCGATAAGAATTTTTCATGTTTTTTATGTTACCGCTTCGTGCCTGCTGTCATAAAGACTGGAAAAAATCATAGATTTAGAATTAATATTAAATCTATGGAAAAACTAGATATATTTTTCATGTACTTGACATAAGTTTGATACATACATACTATCAATGATCACGACATTCATAAATAATTCTTTAAATAATCAAATTTTTCAAATGTCTCTGCTCACAAGGCAAAGTGGTAAAAGTCGAATTATGATAATTGGCTTTATTCTCTACGATAGCAACAAAACGTAACTGCATTAAATGAACTTATTTTATGGTAACTGTTTTTTTGTCGAGAAGTCTATTTATATATATATATTTCAAAGGAATAACTCTAAATTATCAAAACAAAAACCCACCTGTGTTGAAATACTCTGTGGTGGCGGTGATGTTCCACAAGATGTTGACTGTTTCAACTTGGACGGTTCAACAAATCCATCATTATTTGAATCTAATATTTCTCTTGGTGGTGAGGGGCCACAACCAATAGACAATTTTCTATGATTGTCTTCATTCGTATTAATACTTTGCTGGGCATTTATTTGATTATTATCTGTGATGTCATTTGAAAAAAGCCTATTTGACTGAAATATCGGTGGTAAATCATCTGTGGCTGTGGATTGCCAAAAATCTTCTTCAATTTCATCCACAGCAGCAGCTCCTATAATTAATAAGAAAAGACATATCGTTTACTGAACTCATATCGGTATATAGGTCACTACTATTAATATTACTAGCACACTCTACTACACTGTACTGTATAGGGAAACACAAAACAATTTTGGATTTTTCTGTAACAATATGTTCTCTTTATTAAGTAATTCATAATTTTTTAGTGTAATTTATAAAACAATTTTTTAGGATTTATACAGAATATTTATATAGTTTGTGTTTTTGTGAAACAATTATTATATTAACATCAAACGAAACAATTATTAATGAATTTAGTGCGTGTATGTAAGTTAAAGTATATTTATAGTTTGGACAATGCAAAATCCAAAAAATTAAATAAATCATAAAATACTTATTTTGATTTTGTTCCTGGCCAAAAGGAGATTTTTCTGGTCCTACCTTTGTTCAGCATTGTTTTGCTGCTACCATCACTCGAGTCTTTGTTTTTAGCATTGTCATCGGATGATGATGTAATTGTTTTAGGTTTGTTTGCTGTGGCATCGGCTACATTTTCCGTTTTAATTGATACCACAACCGGTGCAGAGGTGTTTGCTACAGCTGCAGTTATTGTCTTACAACAAATTGTACAAATTTTTGTATTTGGCTCGTTGATAAATGTACAAAATTCGCATTCCCATGGGTGGTCTGGAGCCAATGCAGGTGGGCCCAGAACAGGTTGACTATCAGCAATGGCTTCCAAATTAACGATTGATTCTTGTGGTGTTGATTCTTTAGGTTCATTTGAGCTTTTTGTTTGCTGATTTGTCGAAACAGTAGCCGCTTTATCGCTTGCAACGGCTTTTGGTTTCCAAAAATCACTAGAACTTTCGTCCAGTGAAGACTGCTGCGCCAGTTTTTCACGTATCTTTGCTTGCACAAGAGCTTTTGTACCCGATTCAGATTCTGAATCGGGTGACATTAGTGGTGAGTTCTTAGACGATACTGACACTGGTTCTTTATTTTTAACTGATGATTGTTTATTTGCGGGTGACCAATTACTGCTTGGTATAGATTTAGTTGTTGAACCACCCCGGCGATCACGATTAGAACGACCCGATGATCGATTGTTTCGTGCAAATGCCTCACTATCCTCTTCCAAATCAACGCTGCTCTGAGTAGAATTTCTGCGACTGCGTCTAGATGTGGTAGAACGGGCTGAACTTTCTCGGCGGCCCCGTAACGATCGAAAATCATCTACATAACCTTCACTGCCCGAATCTTCATCGTCGGTCAGTTCATGTTCAATGTAATTATTGGATCGGTTGGCATGATGACGACTATTTGACATCATAGACTTTCTGGATTTCACACTTAGAGCTGGTGATGCGGCTCTGGATTGACTGCGTGATGGAGCACGAGAACGAGGTGTTCCTGGAATGGCTGCTGAAAAGGAAATGGTTTCTTTAGTCTATTATACATTATATCAAAATTAGTTTTTGAAATGTAAATTTTGTAATCTATCAAATTTAGCCCAATTAATTTGATAATCCTTTCATCAAGTCTATCGAGATTTTCAAACTTTTTCGTTGATTTTAAAATGTGTCAGCAATTTTAATTTTAAAGTTTATAAAAATTTCAAGATATGATTTTTTTTACAAGTCTATTAATGTAGAAGAGTCTTTTATACCTTGATTCATAACAGGAACCATTCCGACCGGATACGGATACATATTTGGTGCTCCCCAACCATTTATCCATGCCGGCGGTGGCCCACCGACCATATCTCGTTGTTGTGGATAGTATCCTTGTGGTGGTGGAAGATTTAAGCTAACATTTGAACCATTTAAATGTCTAACGTGAGGATCCCAGCCAGGATGATTGCCCATATTATGCTGAGGTGGCATCCAGTTTAACTGTTGCTGACTACAATTCATACAGTTTACATGAGCCGTAGATTGGGACTGAAAGACATAAATTCAAAAAACTATACGGATACAAATCTAGTAAAACTTACCATTGGTGCACAATGAGGACCTAGATTTTGATGTCCGACAGGATATTGTTGCGGTTGATGGTGTTGTGACTGTCCTGCACCACGACCAATATGATTTAAATCAAAGACAGAACTGCTCATTGTTGGTGGTGGCCGATTTTCCAACAGTCTATCCTGATGATTAGTATTAAATCGATTCAATGTAGAGGTTTTTTGAAACATTGTATTCATACCAGACGACATGCTGCCTGATCGCAAACGATTAACAGAGGAATTTACTGACCATGGATCGTCGGGATATCGACCGGAAGACTGTTTTTACACAAATGTTTTAGGGAACACATTTAGGATTTGACAAAACAAACATTTTTATTTCAACATTTATCTTACCAATTGTTCGTCTAACTGAGCAGAATTACTACTATTTCGGCGACTAATATCACTGCCTGATTTCATAATTTCTTGGTGTTGACGGTATCGTTGTTGCAAAATGGACATACGATCCAATGTGGCCGATTGTTGATTGCGTATACGTTCCATTGCTAATGAATGATGCTTTGGGACAGCATCGAAAGGACTATGCTGTTGACTGTGTTGACTATTTGGTGTTGTTGGTCTGGATGAGGAGGCCGAAGAGGGAGGTAGTCCTGAAATAAGTTGAATTATTGTAACAATTTTTATATTTACTTCGATATCTGAGTACAAACAAAGAGATTTCGAAATTCGTTTTTTTAACGTTAATTCACAAACAACGTCATGGTTTTTTAAGTATGACAAACGTATTTCTTCTTTTAACACATTAATAATATTTTCTATTCTGCTTTTTTTAGTTACACAAACTCTAGAATCTAGATTTGTTACTGTATGCGAGATAGTCAAAATTCCAGTTGTCATGTGATATTGTATAATGAAAGTGCAAGAAGAAATATTTTGGTGACATGACATAACACCCAAAGATATAACATCCAAAAGCTGTGACATGACATCACCCAACCAAAGACATAACACCCAAAAGCTTAAACAAGCTTTTTTTCTATTTTTTTCTAATTGTCCAACCCTTAGTGGAGACACAAACAATAAATACGTTTTCGTGTTATTTAAGCTAGGTAAAGCTTTTGGTGTTATGTCTGTGGGTGTTATATGTTAGGTCACCAATATTTTTGTCATGGCCAAAATACACGTGACGGTGTTTGTAGAATGAACATTGATGTCTTTAAGTATACTTTAAGTCTAGTAATCATTTTAAAAATGTTAACCATTTCGCTAAAACAATATTAAAAAAAAATCAATATTCACCTGATTTATGATGCATCGTTGAAGAGGTTGGTGTTTCCGGCAATGGACGTTGCAGTGGATTGATCATTTTCTTCAAAGATCCCATACGTTCGCGAAACGACAGGGCTGGACTTGGTGGGGGTTCGGGTCTTTGAATTGTTGATTGTGGTTGCTGATGTTGTAATTGCTGATGATGAACCTAAATAAGCAAAATAGTTATCGATATTTTTAAAATATATATCTCAATATTATTTATATTATTTGGGTTAACCTACCTTCATTAGGTATATATAGTCTAATAAATATTATTTTTAACTTTCCATTCATTTTTAATAATTAAAAAAAATAATTTTATGTAAAAACAAATAAACAATTTATTAAGATATTATAATATGTTGGATTAGTATATATATATATTGCGGGTTAATATTGAAATAATTTCATTAAAGCTTATTTTATGGAACAAAAAAACCCCAATATTTTGGTCAGATAGGAAAAAATCGTATAGAGGTAAAATATATTTGTGTTCATTAAATCGCTCAATTGTGGCTTTTTAAGAGATGACACAACTATGTCGTACCTGATGATCGGTCGTCGTTGCCTTTCGTCCCAAAAATGGACTTGGAAAAATACTTTTCTTATTTCTACGTGGTGGCGGTACGGGCAATGTTTGTTCGCCCTTCGGTGGTAATGGCGGTTTAACATTGGCTGCTTGTGGAACTTCAATAATCTGAAAATGCAGAAAAAACCGGTTGAAACTGGATGTTAGTTTTAAATTTTAAATTCTTACTTTTCTTATGTGCGATTTTCGTTTCGGATGCCTGTGATACATATCGTCACAGGATGCACAGAATATTTGTTGATTGCATTGTTCACACTTCACCTTTGGTGTCAATGAACCGCATAATTCACATTTGATGGTATTTTTTGTAACTGAAATTTTAAATGATTTTTTATTAATTTATACTACAAGTTTTTTCACATATGTCTCCTGATGTTTTTGTCTAAAAAAAAGTCTTCAGGGCACAAATATCAAAAAATTGGTCTGATATTTTTTCGTTACAGAATATTTCATCAAATTAAAATTGATTTTTGTAAATGTTCTGTTACAAATTTGTTTTGAAGATAAACACGTAAATAGAGACGTATGTGAAAAAAATATAGTGTAAATTGGTTCTTACAAAGTACACTTATATGTACCTTTTACAAAAAATCTTTGAAAAGTTCAGTGACCCTTACATGGATTTGATCATTAGTTGTCTAATATAATATATAGCGACTTACTTTGATTTTTGGTCGGTGGAGCATTTGAGTATTGTTGTCCACCGAATTCTATCACCTCATAGTCCGGATCTGGTTGGATTTTTTTCGGCGGTATTGATGGTGGTTGTGACATTTTATTTTTTAAATTGCCATTATTGGCTGGTATAGGTGGGGCAGGCGGTTTCGGTCCGATGAGATTATTCGTTTCACTCTTTATCCAGAGAAAAAGAAATATTTTTGTAGAATTTTAGACGATTTGTAATTTTTACCGCTACAAAAGCAATTAACTCACAAAAAGCAAACATATATTGACATGTTACAAATAAATTTAATAATTTTACTAAAGACAAATAGAATCTAAAAATTTAGTTTTTTGTCCACGAAAAAGTTCTTCGGTAATTTTAATATCTAAAAAATTTCAAATCGTTAAATTTAATTTCGAATCAAATTGGAAATATATTTTTTTAAATTTTTAAAAATACATTTAAAAATTAAATACGTTATCAAAATATTGTGATATCTCTCAAAATTTGAGGAAAAGTCGAGGAAAATGTGTGCAGTTATTTCCTTTTGTAGCCTCTACTGTTATATCCATATATATCGCTTACCACCCATTGTGGCATCGTTCTATTGTTTCGCAATTTAGTCGCCTGTTGTTGATGATTTGCCATGTTATTATTGTTCATATTGTTATGCTAATTAATTTAAAAAAATAATTAAATTTTTTGTTATTGACTGAAAGCATTTTATTTATGTGGGATTTGATGAAACGAAAAATCGATACTACAATATATATAGGATGTAGCCTGAAAGGAAGTTAGATAGAACACAGTGTTTCCTATTATCCTCGTCTCCTCTTTGTGTGGTGCTTCTTAGCCCCTCAAATATTGTCTATCAAGTGTTGTAATGTGTATGTGTTATAATGTGTATGTTCTATTTGGTATATTTGGGATGTTTGTTAACGTATTTGTGTTCGTAATAGTTAGGTTTTTAAATTTATTATTTTTTGGACTCTTGTAAAATATCAAAAAATACATAAAGAATACCAAGGAAGATTAATTCTATATGATTGTGATTTTTTTTAAGATCTGTTGTAAAAATCATACTAATTTTATAAAAAACGAACGTTTAATCTAATTTTCAATCGCGAACCGCTCTTCATCCTAAATTTTCAGAGAACAGAACCTATATAATATAGGCATATAACTATTGAAAATATTAAGGAAAGTCTAATATTATATAGTTATTTCGAGTTTAATTTTAAACAAATTTTTGACATAGTCTATTTTTAAAATATTTATATTTTTCTCGCCGATATAATAAAATAAATAATATTGCGAATCGCATAATAAATTTATTTATACGGACATTCCTGAGCAACGTACAAAACGATGATTATTGTATTTAATATTAGCTATACTAAAATCTTCTGTGTAAACATTTAACCCATTTTCTACCAGTGGTCGAAAATTCGACCAGTGACTAGAATTTTCTGTAGCTTATTGGCGAATGGATATAACCATGCAACCTAGTAAATATGTTATTTTGAACCTTTCTGAACTTAAATTATGTTTTATTTGAGCCAGTTCGTGCGTTTACTTGCCTTTTTTTGCGATTGCGCAAAGTGGTTTTTGCCAGAAAAAAAAAACATAAAAACTGTAACGCTCAGAAAAAATTATTACAAAAACTCGAAAAAAATATTTCTTCGAAGTTTAGCTTGTATTAGAATTATAATTTACAGCAAAAATAATTTGAATCAATTGTACGGTTTATTTGATGGAATATGTGAGCGCGAAAATCACTGGTCGATTTCTCGACCACCGGCTTGAAACAATATACAAAAAACAGTATAGGGACATTTGAAAAAATAGGTAATCATGAGCAAGAAGTGATGCAAAATGTTCATAAAGGGATAACTTATTCAGTCTGGTTAAAGGTTTGGGTTTTGTGTTCGGCTTTAGGCTACTAGTACTCATTCATTACGTATAATGGAGCTAATGCAGTTCCGAATTCAGGTTACTTCGAGTATGGGTTGGGAGAAACAGTAGTTTTGAAGCTGCTGAGTAAACTGAAGAATCCAGTGCAACATTGCATTCATTCGAAAATTTTTTACATCCCATCGATTTAGTGTCTCGTTTATCTGAGCTGAATTATTTTTGAACGGGCATTATTGGATATAACCAAAATGACAGGGCCCCATAAAATAGGAAGAGCCAGTTTCGTTAGTACGTGTTTGTCGTTCGACCAGAAAAACGAATTATTAAATGCTCTTTGCAACTTCGTTGTAACAATCACCAGCAAAGTCCATATAAAACGATGGGATCCAAATACACAAATTATATAAGCATACAACAACCGAATGGGAGCCGTTGATTTATTCAACAATGCTACAATTAATTATCGGATTAGAGTACGCGGCAAAGCGTGGTGTTGGCCGTTGCTAACAAATACTCTTGACGCAGCCATAGTCATAACAAATACAAAGACTCACTCCAAACAGTAGGAACTTTCCGGTCAAAGAATCGGGTCACACGAAATAAAATCCTGGGATGGCTCAGCTTAATTTCCGTGTCTACTACGTCAAGCGAAACCATTAAAAATCAAGATCGCACTCTAAATGCTGAAATTGCGTTGAATGAGATTCAAAAAGACAAAACAGACCATGGAACCGTGAAATCTGCGAAGCTTTGTCATTGATGTGTTTGCTTTATACTCCAAATGGTTCAACAGTTTCCTCATTTTATGAGTTTTTAATGTTTAAATTATTCTAAAATAATGTTCAAATAAATAAAAATCTATTTTTCAATATAAATTAATATGATGCATTTTCTCCTTTTGTAAATCGTATTTAACCGGTGGTCGAAAAATCGTCAACTTTCTGCTGGCCAAACTTGAGGAGATAAAAAAAATCTTAAAAATAGACTTTTTATTTGACGTTTTTAGCACCTGTATGAAATTTCATTGATTTCTACCAAGCGGTTTTTGTTGTCGCTATTTCTGGGCAACCATCTTCCTATGAATATACACATTAACTGGTCCGATTATTATTTATTGAAAATATTATTTTTTTAAGTTGAATGTTTTTCCAAACTTTCGAAGAACTTATTTAGAAGAAAAAAAACTACTGAAATCGAACAATACTTATGCGTTTGTCTAAAAAACCAGTCTGCATATGACAAACTTTTTAAAACGTGTAAAATGGGCATAAATTGGTACGAACTTATATGTTGTATAGCGAAAACAAATAAAGTTTTTTATACGGGATTCGCAATTTGCTATTTAGTTTTCTAACACAATACCTTATGCAATAAATTATTTACTCCTGCAGTTATGATTTATTAAAAATGTGTACAACAAATATACATTTTAATGTATACAAAAAATTAAAGTATAATAAATAATATTATCCTTTTTTTGACCGTTTATTTAAAAATTAAATATTTAAAAGCATCGAACTGATCGTATCATCGTAATGCCTCTTTCTAAATATTTAAAATAAAACATATGTCTAGTTCTTTTAAGAAATTTGATTTTTCAACCTATGCGAAGATGTCAATTTAAATTTTTAGTCATTAGCAGGTGACCTTCGTCTGGAATGACCCTATATTGTATGTATACATATACCATCCACCTAGTAATAAATAACATAGGCTGATGTAAATTTATAAAAATAAATAAAAGTTCGTTTTTAAATTAATATTTCCAGTAAAATTGCAAATGAAGAATGAAAAAACGAAAATACCAACAAAAAGAAAATTCACAGAGAAATCATCAACCTTCTAAATTTATACTACCTATACTTTTTTCAAAATAAACTGACGCATATAAAAATATAATTAACAAAAAAAAAATAATTTCACAAAATTTCAAAATTTACTAACACTCATTTTATTAATCCAATAAACTGCGAAAATGATGTGCAGATAATATTATGTATTATTATTCGCTTCTTCTTATATTATATAGTCCCGGGATAGGAGAAAGCAACCGCAAACTATTTTTACACTAAATTTGTAATGGTATTAAGTGTGCGTTGTCGTCGCCGTTGAAAAACGTTGCTGATGATGTAAAAACTACAATTTTTTTTAATTGGCATTTTCCTCACATTATTCATAATTTTTGAAAAAATCATTAATTATAAATTTGAAAATTTGATTTTCCTATTAAAGATTATGTAACTCTTTCCACTTTTAATTAAACAATTTCCAAAATATAATGATGTATATTTGAACGGTTAACAGAAATTTTCACATCTACTTTTCAACTATATATAGAAGAAAATTCAAAAAGTTTTCACAAAAATGTCCGGCTATATATTAACACACACTCTATATATACATAAACTCTGTCCGATCAATTTTCCGAAACTAAATGAACGACTTAACATTGACGACTAAGTCAGTTGCTACTAATTTTCATAAAATGTTTCGTTTAACGCGACGAAAATCTTGCATATCTGCGTTTAATATGCGCGCGCTTTTCTTCATTATATATTTTGCAAACCAATAAAATTGTATTGGTGAAAATGAATTGATGTTCGGCACATTGTGTGGAAAACTTTTCAGGCTTCCCACTCATCCTAAATCTATTAAATTTGCTATAAAGTTTCAAATATTCTATAAATTCGACTGAATTTTCCTAAATTTTTCGTACATCGTCCAGATTCCTAAATTTTCTAATTTTCTTATAAATCATATTCACTTTTCATTAATTTGTCAAATTGTCATTTGTTTTTATCATCGTGTCGTCTACTCCGAAGCGAGGGAGCTTAAAGGGACCCATTTACCCGTTTTGATTTTACTATACATACAAAAAATCCATATGATATATGGATAATGTATGTAAATAGTACAAACCTTAATTTAGGTCAAA
>JANSTW010081560.1:389-19429 GCA_027564275.1 Diadocidia ferruginosa | reverse complement strand
TTTTTAACATAAAGTATTATAATTAAAGCTATTTTTAAGTTTAAATATAAACATTTTCATTAGTTGTGCTGCTCGTTGCAGAATTGTTTTTAGTTCTATATTTAGCCCCAAAATAACTATATGCTAAGCCACGTGTTGACTTCTGAATAGGCAATGTCGCTTTTGACAATTTATGTTCCTTAAAAAATAAAAATATTATTTGTTTTCAAAATAAATTATTAATTACCCAAATAGGATCAGGATTTTCTGCAATTACCCAATGACATCCATCCAAAGTTCTGTCTACTTTTGTACACCAAATTTTTAAGGACCTATCATTATACAATGTTAATTTATTATGAGAAATTAGGCCAAAAAAATGATTAAATAGTTTATTATCAATAACTCTTGCCGAAACACGCACCTAAAACTATATTTTAACTAAACTATACTAACAAATTTGTTTTTTTTAATTTTTAAAATTCAGTCAATAACTAAAATTCACTTATCTGAAATTTAATAGCCAATTTATTAAATAAAATTTTACGAATATTAAAAATTTAATAGTTTAAAATATTTCAGAGTAGCAAACAAACAAACATTAAGACGGCCGTCTTCTATTTTTGATTCATACTTTGGTTTATTCATTTTTTCTATAGATTCCAACTTATAAGTCCTTTGATGTTTAGCTCCACAACAGTATTGTTTAATGTTTACCCATTCACCAATTTCTACATCAAACTGCAAACCAAGCCTAAAAATTAAGATAATTTTACAATTAAACATAAATTAAATAAAAATATAAACCTTACTCTTGCAGATTGAATATGTTTGTAGAATTACGAAAAGAAGGGTCGTTAGAATAAATATGAATAGCAGAATTAGATTCTTTGTAAAATACAATTCCTTCGCTAACTTGCTAAACTTCAAATTTTACATATTAAGTAAAAAATTAAAAGTAAGCATAAAACAAAGACCAAGGTATGTTTCCTATAAAGATAAAATTTATTTATTCAACGTGATCTATTGACTTTTAAAACATATTGTCGTTAGAACACACAGTTAAAATTTTTTTTAGTCCTACAGTGTTACTAAGAAATTCGGATGCATTATGGTTAGAATAGAAACAAAATTTACTTTATTATTTTCATTGTAATTATTCCGGTCTACCTTTACAGACTCTTCAATAGAAATAATATGAAAAGAAACGGTTTTTAAGAAAATGTTCAACAAACAATGACTTCGAACTCTAATTGTTCGATTTATCATGTTATTCGTTATGAGATTATCAACATCACAAACGCTGCCAATAATTTCAACTTCATAACAACCCATACGTGTTGGATTTGTTCCAACTTGAATTCCATGATTAATCTATAAGTAACATTATTTTAAGTAAAAAAAGATTAATGTTTTAAGAAACTGTAAAAAACTGTACAAAATATGATTTCATAAATTTGAACGCAAAACTAATTAAATAAACATTATATTACAATAAAAAATAAACTAATAAAAACGTACATAAACATTTCCGTCCTGGCTTACAATTGTTTCCAATTTATATGCTACTTTTGATATTGTTAATGCAAATTTCTTACCTTGTTCCTGATCCTCAAACTGACTAAAATTATACTACAAAAAATTAATGCTAACAAAATGTTTGCAAAACAGTTCTTTAAAAGATATAGATAGAAAAAATTGTAAACAACTTAAAAAACCAGGTCAAAAACACATTTCTATCAAAAATTTAAGAAATCTTATAATAAAAAAGAGCTTACAAGTAGAAAAACTGAATAAAATTGCCAACTTCAATAGTCTTGTCAGTAATATTTACTTTATTTAACATCACCAATCCAGTTTCTATGTTGTACACATAAAAAAATTCCGTAAATTCTTTAATTATAACACCAATATATGAATTTAACCATCTACAAATATCCTAAAAACATAACTAGTTAAAATTCCCGTAACTTTTTGTACATGATTTAGGAAATATTTTTACACTAAAAAAAAATTAAAAAGCCTACTGAACAACCAGAAAGAGAGTAATCGTCCTTCCGAATCAACCAAGGCGTTTTATATAAAGTCTCAAGTTTAACTTCGACAGGAGTTGAATTCAAACTTAAATAATTACGTTATCCAAATATAGATTATAATTTCTCTTAATTTAAGAGAAATTAGAATACTTTAACTATTGTTTTTTAATCAAAGGCAGTTTACATTTGTCAATTTACAAATTCATAATTTAAAAATTACGTAATCTGAGCCATTCCTTTGTAACATGCATAAGGAATAAAATCATTCTTAAAGACAATTGGAATATTGCCTAGTTCAAGAGTAGCCGCCATCCGCAAATTTTTCTCTCTTGAACTTTTTGGATGAAGAAACCATTCTAGTGGAATAAAATTTACTTCAATCTAAATTTTGCAAACAGTTAATTTAATGATAATAGACACTTGAAGATGTAAGAATAAAAAAAAAAACAGGTCTTAAAAAAATCCAACTTTTTTTCATATTTTAATAATTATTTTATAAAAAGTACGTAATTTAAAACTATAACAAAATATTAAAAGATGAAAAATAATATTGCTCACTTAAAACATAAAAAAAATAAAAAATTATTTCACCAAAATCAATCTGTCATTCGTAAAAATTTTTGGCAGTTCATTAAGTTCCTTATTCGTAACTTTGGAAATATAATATTGTGTTAAAGAGCCATCAACGCAAAGTATGTACACCCACTGTCCCCATGCATCTTCAATATCCAAATCTTCAAAAACTATAGATCGAATTGAAACGGTAAAACGTTCTCGTTTTTGTACCCAAATTTCCAAAGCCTCAGTACTTCGTCTTATAATAATACCTAAATCACTTTGATTTTTCCGCAGACACATTTACCTAAAAATGCAATAAAATTATTACCAGTAAAAAGATTTTCAAAGCTTAAGTTTATCTTCTTTTAATTATCCCAGGATAAATTTTATATATAGACAAAAAAACCATTTGCATTGTAAAAAGCAAAACAAAACAAATTAAATTTTTATTTTGAATTTTGAATTTTGACAATTCAAATTACACATTTTTTGCGCAAATTTAAATCAAATTTTTCATTGATCAGATTCAATTTCAAGATTTCAATTCAACCAAGTTCGATCTTGATTTTGTGTCCTTAATTTGAATTAAAAATATTTAGATGGCAAAGGAAGAACGTTTAGAAGTTTTTAATGCGATTTTAGAAAACCTTCGGCAGCAGTTATGCGAAAGGTTTTTTATTACTTTTTACCAAAGTTTTTTTAGAACTTATACTTTTATGTTCTATATTAAGATACCTTAATGTAAAATTGTTTTATAATCTTCAGCAATATAGACTCAGAGGTTGATTTGGAGCAAATGATTTCTTTGGTATTGACTATTGGGATTGACGAATTGGAGTTGGATGATATAAATTCGATTTTGAATGTATTAACAAAATATGTCAAAGAGCACATTGATAAAGTACATATTTATACATTTAAACTTTATTTTTTTTAGTAAATAAATTATATCATTAAAAAATTTTTAGTTTCCGTCACTTTCTCTTTTGAATTTTGCGAAAATTTTCATAGAATATATGTCAATAAAATATCGGGGTCATTCTCACATGGTAACACTTTCATGGCCTAAAGATCTCAGAACAATTGTACAAAGGCTTTTTTGTACTTTTAAAATACGTAAGTTTTAATTTTATTGAAGTTTAAATCTAAGCAATCCCTTTTTTAATTATTTAATATTCTATATAATATCGCAGGATTAATTTAGAAAATTATATGAGTTATTACACAATTACTTCTATATTTAACGAATAGTTTCTAAAACAAAAACTTAATTTAGAAACATTAACTATTACAAGTAGTACTTAATAAATTTAATTAAGCTCAACACTCGCCATTAATTATTTAAATCGAAATGTGTTTCCATCAAATAAATAATTTTTGAGTTGTAAAATTTAAATCCTACACATTTTTAGCAGAAGAATATCTCAACTATTCTTATGATTTATGTAGTTTTGCTTCAAAAGCACTAGGTTCTGCATGGATTAAATCGGACGCAAAATTTGCCACTCTTTTGGCTAGTTTAACTAGTGGCCGTTTGAGAATTGTAATGGAAGAAATGTCAGAGGTTTTTAATTTTACTACTTTTAAGTAATTTTTCTTAGTTTTGTGCATTTTTTTATATGCAAAATAAGATGCAATTTTAGATTAAAATTAATGAACTTATATCATGTTTATCTCTTTTGGAGGATTTTATGCAAAGTGTTGAGGATGATAACAGCACTGATTACTTAGATGACGAAGCGTATGTTTTTTGAAAACTTAAACAAATAATTAAAGAAAATATTGGCTGTTTTCAGCATTTATTGTTTAAGAAAAATTATTATTGTACTATTTTCACTTTAGATCGTAATTAGAGAGGTTTTTTAACGTTTTATAAAAAAGAATAAGAGAAAAATAATTTTATTACAAATGTAAATAATAATTTCAGCGCTTCGTCAATCGGAAAGTCTTGCCAAGAAGCTGTCACTTATATATGCGAATATGTGGTTGAGTTGACAAAGAACTCAGAAAGTGTTATCTGTCGAAAAATGGAATATCTTTTAGTGTTATATAGATTTTTGTGTGCGTTTTTTGCAATTGGTGGAGCCAGAATTATCGATCAGAAATTGCTTTCATCTGCTTTACCCACATTACTTAAAGTTTGCAGTAAGTGAATATTTTGTATTTCGCGAATAATTACTGAAAAAAAAAACCTTACATAAAATTAGTATATGATTTTTTTTTATTTAGAGTAAATTACAAAAATAATATTGAATTGAATTTAAAGGAAATTTTTGACTCAGCGTTTTCAATATTTTAATATAAAAATTGTTTTCAACATTTAACTAATTTTTCTTGCAGGATTCTGTATTGACCAACGTGACATTGATACGTCTAGTTTACTCTTAATTGGTTTAAATGATTTTGATGAATTGAATGAAGGTGTTTTGGACGTTTTATTTGAATACCTTCGTCTCATATATCCAACTTCAACTTCAAAGAAGGGAATAGCCCAAGTTTGTGCGGTATTAGAGCAGTTAAGTAACCGCAAAGACTGGTATACAGAAAGCGCTTTAACTGATATGCAAGAATTATCCGAAACAATCACCGATAAAAAATTGCTAGAACTAATTAATAAGATACAAGAAAATTTTAAGGCTCAAAAAGTCTGAAAGTTTTTTGTTTAATAAACGTATAACTTGAAGAAAAAACGCTTTGCAAGCAAAAAAATGTATTCCCATGTAAACTAAAAATATATTATAAGTTTATTAAACAAAACGGGTATCTATTCCAATTTCCCTGTATTAATCGTTTTTTTCGTTATAAATAAACTTTTTCAAAAGCATTGTGTAAAATTTTTTATTTTTCTAAGGTCATAAAGTGATAAGCTTTAATTTGTTCAAATTTGTCGCCTATGTGGTTATCAAAGCTTTCTTCGGCAGCATTAGATATAATAAACAGCCCAATTTAGAGTTTGTTATTGATCCTCCAGAAACAACAATTTTCTTGTTTTTTATTGAAATGATTATGGTTCACCGAATTTCCCCCATAGAATGTGCATTCATCTAGTAAATTCTTATTTGATAATGTAGTGGAATCGTGCATCGAACTTTATGAATCACCTTATAGTCACATTGCCACTTTTTAAATTGAAAAATAAAATTTAGATTTCTCAATAATTGTTTAGTCATTTTTTTAGGAAAAAAATAGACTGTTTACAATAACAAAACAAAGTTTCGACTTTTTCCGGTTAAATTACTATGTTGCATTACATGGTTTGTTTATAGATTTACTCCAAATTTAAAACATTTTTGCTCAGATAGAATTCGACTTTTGCATTTTAACCGTGATAAAAAAATTAAATGAACTTTTTGTATAGTATAATCAAATAATCCTGTTTTAGAAATTCATCCTACAGATAGGATTAAATATAGTATATCTATAAATTGATTAATAAAATTTTGGTGTCATTAATGGTAAATAATTATGTATAATACGTTTGTCAAAAATGAAAAACAACTATATGATAATTACTGTGTACGATAAAGGCTACTAATGCATTAAGCTAATTTTTCAACCATTTAATTATGAAAAATACATTAAATAAAAATAGTGCTCAAAATCATAATAACAAAATTTTATTTCCAATTTATAATGTGAAACAGACAGAAAGCTATGAAATAATTAATGTTAGTTACCTTTTTATATAAATAGAAAAATTGCAAAAGCAAACATATATATTGATATATTTTCATATGAAATAATAAATTATTAGAAAGTAAGCAAATTAAAGTGGTGAATTGATATACCACTAAATTTCGAACCTTCCTTTACCTAAAATAATTTTCTACTTTCTTACAAGACTAAAATTATATCTAATAAAATTTGACAAACATAACTTTAATTAATGTAATTAATCTTTCTGCTCTTATAGAAATGTAACAGACAACAAATTCTGTGATTGTATACCTAAAAATATGATTATGTTCTAAAAACATTAAAGCTCATTTTTTCCTCACATTCCAAACAAAAAAAAATAAATACTAATTTCTAATTATTAAAAAATAAACAAAACGTTTTCA
Organism: Diadocidia ferruginosa; assembly: GCA_027564275.1. NCBI lineage: Eukaryota > Metazoa > Arthropoda > Insecta > Diptera > Diadocidiidae > Diadocidia > Diadocidia ferruginosa. The sequence goes on along the minus strand of JANSTW010081560.1, from coordinate 12,795 downwards.
TTCAACTTATCGCTCATGTTTTATACGCTTTTGAGTATTCTTAGCTAACTTTCTGCTATTAGATGCTGGAACAGTACCATTACGCTTAGTAGGACGCAAAGTTTTAGAAGCTAGTCGAATCGAAGTACTAGTTCCCAAATTCGCAGGTTGCTTACGATTTCGAAAAAAGTAGTGAGGCATTACTTCCTTGTCTACATAAGAATTATCGCAAGTATTTGAAAAAGTAATTGGACAAACATTTTTAGGCCTTTTAGATTTATGCTTAATAACTGGTTCAATTGTAAACGCCGAAGAGATGCTGGACATTTCAATATTGTTGTAATTTAAGGAAAGTTTATTTAAATTATTCATAAGCCTTGGTGTCCATCCATTTTGTTTGCCCATCTAAAGTAATTTATATTTTATTGTTAGATAATAAACAAAAAATGTTTTTTACCTCTCCGAGAAAATCTACAATTTCACGTATAAAACATCCTTGCTCCTTAATAACTTTTCGCTGCTCATCAATTACTCGATTTTGCTCTTCAAATTTGTTACGCACTTCATTTCTTAATAAATTATAAAGCTCCCGATTAGTGTTTTTGTTTAAATTGTCTTCAAGAATTCCATTTTCCGTCTAAATTTATTAAAGGCTACGATATAAAAAATGTACAATTTTAAAGACTAAAAAAAAATAACTTTTTACCATAGTTAATAAAACGTTTAAAACTATCGCAATTAATAAAATCGAAGTATAATTCATTTCATCATAAAAAATATTTCTCTCCGTATTTCTCTTGTAACTACTTTAAACATTTAAAAAAATAATAGAAAAAAGACAAGTTACTTGCCTACCACTATCTATTTTTAAAATCATATATGTTGATATTGCTATAAACAAATCCTTAAAAACTTTTTTGATTACAAAAAATAGTTTAATCAACAAGATTTACATTGTTTTGATCATTCGACAAAGTTATTGTACAACACTGGGAAATAAATGATGGCGTTTCTGTACTCGAACATGGCCGAAACAAAGGGATTAAGGAGCGAGAAGGATAACGAGGTGCTATTTGTTCATCAAAGTGCTCCATAGCCATACTAAATCAATACCTTTATTGTAAACAACTAAGGAAAATAAAAAGTACTATTTTTTGTACGTTGTTTTTCTCTAATTGTTTTAAATAAACAAACATAAAAATATTTTTTTGGCAAAAAATCGTAAAAAGCAATGTACGAATTAAAGAAAGATTGTTTCCCAATAGTACCAACAAAAAATACGTCTTTAATTTTAAAAATTAATAAATAAAAACCTTGAATAATCGCGAATATCACGTAGAATTTGAATAACGTCCAAAGCTAATGTACTATTTTGAGACAAGTAACCATTTATTTGTCGAACAACTGCAAAAGCAACATCTAAAACTTTACCAGGAATAAAACAACAGTGACGAAGATCAATATATTTTTTGTATGTCATTGATAAAAGTGTATAACGTGTCTCAAGCGCTGAAAACACTTCAGAATAACGGTTTAATGGATGTGCACTAAAAATGTTGTTTTTGTCCAATAATTCCTAGTTACAAAGCTTTAAACTAACCGCCGTTCAGATTCCTTCTTTGGAAGCTGTTTTTTTAAGCTCACCGATGAATAAGAAACTTGCTTCCCAAGTTGAAAAAATCCTTCATTTAGTGCATGTTCTGCATATTTTTGAAAAAATTTACAAACCTAAATTATGTTTTTTGCAAATTATTATTTTTATAAAGTAGACAACAACATGTGAAAAAATAAAACAATATCTTATTAAAGAATTAATTTCTAGTAATTGATTGCAATTTAAAAAAAGTTTAAGTTAATGTATATAAGCATGCAAATTTTCACTTTGAGAAACTAATGAAGTTTTCGTTTTTTTTTATATTATACAATAAAAATACCTGTCTAATATGGCTCATTTCATCATAACTCAAATAGCCTACAATTTTTTCCATAACTACAACAGGAAGATCGGTAATAGTAACCGCGCAACCACTGGAAAAACATGTAAAACGTTGATTCATTAAAAAAAATTACTATGAAAGTACTCTAAAAATAGAATAAATTTATATAAAAATATAAGAAATGTATACCTTTACATACACGAATTAGGTATAAAATTACAAAAAATATTAAAAAACATTTATTAATCGAAAAATAGATGCTTCAGAAATTAAATTAACACGAATTTTTTTATATATAATAAAAAAAGCTAAGTCTTAAAACGACTTCCATGAGCCGGCGCAATTATTTTTTTTAAATTTTTTGCAATATTTTTGAATTTAATTTTTTGCGGCATTATTGAAGATTTTTTGAATAACTCGGCCTTTTGACTAATTTGATTGACGAATAATGAATCTTTACATGCCAGAAATCTTTTGGCACGATCGTAAAGGTATATTATGTATTGATATTCAGCAAAAAGATGGTTGCGATGATGAAAAAATAACCAAATTGGACAAAAAGGCTGACTTATACAAAATTGCTACTGCCAGTATTCAAAAAGAAGTTAGGGTTTGGGAATTCCACTTTGACCGACTTGAAGACGACAAGGATGGCAAAGAGTTATATCAGTTGTCTGTTGATTTCCTCGCTAACATAATGGGTCATGAGTCGGCAACGAATGTTGTCAAATTTTCACCAAATGGTTGGCTTTATTTTCTATGATTATTTTTTTACTTTATTTTAATATTTTAGGGAAGTATTTGGCATCTGGCGATGTTGAAGGTGCTTTAATAGTTTGGAAGATATCGGTTCGCGAAGAATTACTTACATCGCCTGAAATAGAAAAAGTTCTTTAATTTTTTTAAATGGAACAAAGATTGATTACATTTTTTTAATGTTAAAAAATTGCTTTTTAAATAAAAATAAATATGTCATTTTCTAAATTTGAATTATTTTATTCAAAAAGTATCTGTTTTTACGTGGTTAATTTTAAGGAAAGATGTGTAGACGGATTTCCACCAAATAAAGAAAATTGGGTTCGAGCATTTCGAGTACCTATTAAACATTATGGTGATGTTACATGTATTGCTTGGAGTCCAGATAGTACCATGATTGCCAGCGTTGCCACAGACGACACTATTTCAGTACATAAAGCAGATACAGGTAAAGCCGCCCTTACAGTTATTATAGTTATAATTAATAGATCATTAAATTTTGTTAATTTTATATTGCAAGTTACTTAAGTCATAATTTTACTAAAAATAAGCTTTCAAAAATATTTATATTAAATGTAATTAAAATGAGCTTGTAAAGCTGCAAAAGAATATTTCAAATGCAAAATTAATTTTTTTTAATTAGAGAAAATAAGTGCAATAAATGTTTTCTAACGATTGAAAAATTATTTCGAAAAGGTGTTTGTTTTTAACTTATACATGTGTCATATTTTAGGAAAACAAGTATGGACAGTCCGCAATTTTCGTCATTATGCAAATGGTATTTCGTGGGATCCGCGCGGAAGATATATTGTTACGGTCTCTACTGATCGTCGTTTAGACATTATTGAAGCAAGTAAAGGAACGCGTCTTCGATGCTGCCATAAAGTAGAAATTCCACAATTTATTATTGGGACTAACAACAAAATTGTACAACAGGTAACTTTTGAAAAATAAAGCATTAATTATGAATTATTATTGGTTTATTATTTTATTTTAATTATTACATCATAACAGGTTAGTTATTTCACTTAAGAATGTTTTAGAGTTATAAAATCTTTCACGATGATCAACTTTATTCTTTTATGAGAGGTATTGAGTTTTCGCCATGCGGTTCTATGGTTTTTGCTCCAGGTTTGTGTGTATTATTTTTTAAAATACCAAAGTAAACAATTGTAAAAATTTTTTTGCAAATTATCTATTAAAATTTAGTGTGGTTTAAGATTACATATTTTGAGTTTAAACTTACTTTTCAAGCAAGTTTCAAAAACGATTTCTTAAAATTTTTTTCTAGTTGTTATTTGAAACAATATTGCCCTGAAAGAGTTTGTGTATCCTTTTAGCGGGTCATTTGGAAGTAGAAGATCGAAACATTTACGGGACTTTTGTCTTTCGACGTTCTGAATTTGATAAATGTCGGCCATTTGCAATCATTCCATCTGCAAAACCAACTTTAAGTGTAAAATGCTCTCCAATATTTTATAAATTACGTACTGATGTTGACGAGAACTTTTTACAGTGAGATTTATTATAACCCTATAAAATGTGATCAGTTTTAACTTTTTTTATTTCCAGACTACCTTATCGGTTGATATTTGCTGTACTTTGTAAAGAGTCGGTGCTATTCTATGACTCACAACTTTCGAAGTTTTTTTCATATGTCGATAATTTTCAATTTGATCATCTTACAAATATTTCATGGACTCCTGATGGAAAAGTGCTTGTGATTTCGTCGTTAGAAGGTTATAACACATTTATAACTTTTAATACGAATGCTCTGGGTGAGCCTTGTGAAGATCAAGATGCCGTCAATTTATTAAACTGCCTCAAAGATTCGAAAAATATGGAAGTGGATGGAATAGAGCCACTTAAAGTAATCGAATATCCCGATTCACCAAAACTAATAGTGCCAAGAAAGACTCCAAAGCAAAAGAAAGACGTTTCTAATATTGGAGCAAAAGCGGAGGGAGATGATTTAAAATCTGCTTCACAGCAACCTGCTAACAATCCCTCTACACCGTTTGTAATAATAAAAAGAAAAAAACCAGAGCATTCCTCTCCAGCATCTTCACCATTGAGTGTTAAACGTAAAAAGGACGCAGAGGGAGTACCGAGAACACCGCTTCAAGAAAAAAAAGATGCAGAAAAACAGCCTTCATCGGTTCAAAAAAAAATCAACGAACTTTGGTGAGCAAATTAAAAGAGCACTCTTTTATACCTGGTTTCAAACCCGAATATTTGAAAACCTTTGTTGTAAAAAAGTTCTATAATTACTATAATTAACCTTGTCACTTTTTTTACCTTTACTATAACAAAACAAAGTTTCGACTTACTTAGCCTTTTTCCGGTTAATTACTATGTTGCATTACATGGTTTGTTTATAGATTTACTCCAAATTTAAAACTTTTTTGCTGAAATAAAATTCGACTTTTGTACCTTTAGCATTTTAACCCTGATAAACACTTAAATATAATTTTTTGTATTACCAAAGTAATCCGATTGCAGAAAATAATGTTAACTTGAAAAACAGCTTAGGTAAACTACGAAGTATTTTTTTAGAAAATAAAAAATATTCTGGGGTATAAAAACTATAGTATATTATCAAAAGGCATAAGTTGTAGTTCTAAAATGCTTTTGTGTGGAACTTATTAGCATGCAGAATTAAATTCTCCAACGCAACTTGCTAAGTTTAATAAAGATTAAGTTAATTTCAGATTAAATCAAATATTGAATTTTTTTATAGAAAATCTTTTTAAAAACATTTGTGCTCATCATACTCTAAAATTATTTTTGCCTTTGCTTTAGTTTAGCAGGTCAGCGTAATTTTTTTTTGTTATACAATATTTTAATAGTTTGTTTCATTTTTAAATATTATTTTGTAGTAAATTGTAGTAAGCCCATACGAAATTTATTTACATAATTCATGTAAAATGCTCAATTTTTCATTACATATTTAAAAAAGTTTCATCAGAACATTTATTTCACATAAAAAACTTTAGAAAAGGGCGATATCACGGTTTAGAAATAAATTAATCCATTGAAAGACCGAGTTTTGTAATTTATGGGTATCACTGAAACAAAATCTACAAATCACTTTGACAATTAACCTAAAGTATTACGGCTAGTCACTTTCACTGCCGTCGCTCATATAAAGATCGTTCATCACAACATTATCATTCCGCCCGTTAAGATTAACTGGGGAAACAGAAACTTGGTTTGGTTGTGTCTAAAAAAGATAATCAATACATTAATTTTAATACAATTACTTCTTAAACTTCTGTAAAACTAAAATTATAAATTTAATCTTTTTTTTACTTAGCATGCTACACCAACCAGAATGTATATTACTTTCGCACAACTTTACAAAATTTAAAGTAGTATAACTTGCTGAGTAATTCAAGCTTGAAAACTTTAATTTTTCAAGTTTATGAAAATTAATAAAAATTTTTTCGTTTAAAAAATATACCATCATTTTTTCAATGGCCTCGACATGTTCATTATCTGAATTTGATTCGCCACCTGAATCATCCATAACATTATCTTCATCTTCAGAACTCGAAGATGAAGATGAAGAAGAAGAAGAACTTGATGAGTGTGCTGAAGGCGATGTAGCAGCCTCTTCAGCAAGTATACCGGAAAAAGATGTATTTCTGACACCTGAATCCACTCTGCCCACAGGTTCGGTATTAAAAGGAAATTTGGTAGAGGTTTCCACTTCCTCTGAGCGAACTTCTTTTTCTAAAGCATTGAAATGAACGTCGTTTAATCCATGAAACAAATCATCACTAGAAATTTTAGGACGATTTGGTTTATTCAGTCTCATTTGCTGAATTTTTTCTTTAATAACATCTTCTTCTTCTTGATTGGTTTCTCTAAAACATAACACATACTTAGGAAAATAAATATTTTTCGGATATATTTTGTACTTGTTTAAAATTATAAAAAAAATATACCTGGTTTTTTTTACATTGATATTCGATGAAAGTTTTTCTAGTCGACATTGACGTGAGTTATGATCAAAAATAAGAATACATTCTTTATCACCTTTGATCGGTTTTTTTGAACCTTTATAAACTGTTAAATTGTCCATGCTTTCATTTGGTACAACTACCTAAAAATGCCAAACATATTAAAAAAAATATCACCAAAATTTGTCATAAAAAAATTTCCAGCCGAATAATAATACAATGCACAGAAAACTTAACCTGGACATCTTGATTTTCCGAAATGCAAATGTATGTTTCTTGTTGAGCGACAGACTTTGGTTTAAAATCATCTAAATAGTAATTCTGAAATAATATTTCTGCTGTCATTGAATCTTTTAAAAACAAACAATATTAATACTAAAATAAATAGATATTTATAAACTGAAAATAATCATTATCTTATTTAATTGTATAATTTAAAAAAAAAACACATTTTCTGAAAGTTAAATAATAGCTCGCAAATAACATAAATTAAGATATCTACATTAAAGAAATTTCAGGCATTTTTTGCGTAAATGCAATAGTGTAAATTGCCTAAATCATTTAAAAACAACCGAAAATAGTTGCAACTTTTATTGCAATATTCAATCGAAAAACTAAAAATATTATAAAAATTTATTGAAAGTATTATTTTTTAGAATAATTCATATCCGAAGTTATAAAGTATTTTAAAGAAAACTCAAGTTTACTAATTTTTTAAGAACAAACATCGTAAAGTATGAAAATTGCCGTCAGCAAGGGAGGATGACGATGAAGAGCGCCTCCTTTGAACTGGCGCTAAAGAATCGCCGATCTCCACATCATAAATACCAAAGGGGATGTCCCCCGCCGACATACCCGGATTCACTGATAAAAGACACCGCACGATAGAAACGCGTAATAATTTAATTGTCCGATCAAAACGCTTCCACGCAAAAATTTTCGCAAAAAAATTTATTCAAGTTTTTTATGCATAATGCCAAGTTTAAAATGCAATTTTTTTTAAACTAATAAAATTTTTCTAAAACTAATTCATTAACAATTTCTTTGTTTTAATGTGAATAGTTGTGAATAATAAGTGAGTAATAACGATGGAGATATCATTAAATGGAGTAGCTTTTAAATACACAAATTTTTTGTTTGGATATCAAGAAAGGTATTTTAAACTTCATAATGGAACCATTTATTATTACTTATCGAAGAAGTCTATGAAAGAAGGTTGTAGAAAATTTCGCGGACTTACTAACTTTTCACTACAAGTTAGTTTTTTTTAAATAAAATAGGCTCTTTAAATACTATATAAGCTTATTTTTTGTTTTTAATTATGTCATTTTAGAAAATCTTCATATAAAAAATAAATTTACAAAGTTGCGGGAGCAAATATTTTTCTTTTGTAACATTTTTTTCTTTAAAAAATTTTTTAGTCTTACGATGATGACCCAAATCGATTAGATATTGTTTTTTTTGATGATAAATGGAGTTTAAGGTTTCGTACTAGAGATGAATTAGTTATATGGAGAGATGCATTAGAGGTAAAATTATTATAAATAATTGTTTATGAACTTTCATTATTTTATTATAAATTTTTTTTTTCTTTTTAAATTTTTGTAAAGGATAAAAACTACATTAGTTAATAAATTTAGGCATTATTAATTGAAAGAAGTTCTGTTAAAGAGCAGATGCGATTGTTTTCAACTTCTACAACTATATCTTCACTGTGTGCTTCAGAATGTGAGCCAAATGTTAGCAGAGAATTCTCACCCGAAGCTACACATTCAAACGTTTTATTTAAACAAGTAGATATAATTACAATTAATCAGTTGAGAGATGATATGCCTAGTAAATTAACTGCAGTAATGAACATATTGGATATTATTACGGTGTTAATGGACGAAAGCGGGTCTAAATTGAACGGCTGTATGGCTTGTTATAAGGATGAATAATTTTGTATAAATTGAATAGCTTTTAGGTTTAGATGATGACTTAAATTTATCAGATTTGGACGAGGCTTTAAATAATTGTCGCCAACTAAAACGTGATATTGTTTACTTAATTAATGTTATGAAAACCGTATCATTTAAGGTTTTTAATTTAATGTTTTTTTTTGAAAATAGTTTTTGAACAATGAAAAAATACAACGAATAAGTAGTAAAGCATTTCTTTTTCTTTTATAATATCTAATAATGCTTAACTTTTTTAAATTAAATTTTAGGTAAAATTTCTTAAAATTTGTTACGCGTAATGTAAAAAATGTATTATTTTTTGATGTTTCCATAATTCATTAATATGTATGTTATAAGTAATTTTTTGAACATTACATATAGTTATTATTTTTTGGTAGATGCTAAAAATTATTAGTAATAATTTTTTTTATTTAGTTAGTACAAAGACAAAGAAATCAATCAATAAAAATGATATCGGAACAGGAGAAAAAAGAATTGATAAAATCATTGGACGAATACGAAGAAAAACTTGCTAATGAAAAGAAAGACAAAAAGATTCAGGAATCAGCGGCCGGAAGAAATTTTGATGTAGATGACGACGATGAAAATGATAACTGGGAAGATGCTATTGATAGTAATAAAAATAATTCAGTTAGCTGCATAGATAATTTAAACGAGACAGCAGTAGAGACTACTTTTTACTCAATTTCTGCTGATTCTGTTTTTTCTTCTACATCAGACGAATTAGGAGAAAAAACATTTCCTTCAGTAAAAGTACAATTTTGATTTTAAATTCTTATTAAAATATTTTATGTTTAGCCTTTTTGTTTGGGTTATAGGAGTGTCATTTATTATAATTATGTTAGGTCTTTAATTAAAAATTAATGTTCTTTAGTATAATACTGATTAGCTAGTTTTTTTAATTAACGTAAATACATTTTTGAGTAAATATAGCATTTTTTTTAGGAAATGCGGGAAACAAGTGTAAAACAATTGTTTAAAACAGATCCAAAAGAAGAAGATACATTTACTGTAGAAAAGCTCTCAATGAAGAATGATTGTTCTAAAAACTTATATTTTGAGAATATCTTTACTCCAGAATTAATTTCAAAGAATAAGTTATTTTTGGAAATCCAGCGTCTTTCAACAGAACAGCTTAAATATGCTTTAGAACCACTTGAAGGCGGTAATTGGGATCTTTTTGTTAAGGATGGAGAAATGCGGATGTACCGAATGGATCACGAAGATGAAGGAATTGCATGCGACCCTTTAAAAGCTGTGCATTCTGTTATGGTTTGTTTTATTTATTACAGAACAATAGAGCTGTAGTTTAAAGAGTAGTATTAGTAAATTTTTACTGCATTTTTATATGTATTATTACTTTTTATATCTTTAGGGAATTAGCGCTCGAGAATTTATTGAAACATTTTTTGATCCCGATTTAAAAATTGATTGGGATGGTACGTTATTATAATTTTATAAATTTAAAAAATTATTAATAAGGAATATATTTTAGATACCATAGTTAAAATGAAGTTAATAGAAATGCTGACTGAAAATACTGCTGTTATTCATCAAACCCATAAGAGAGTTTGGCCGTCTGCGCAGCGCGAGTCACTTTTTTGGTCACAGAAACTTGACATAAGTGAATATTGCGGCTCTGACGCAATTAATGCTTTTATGGTTTGCAATCATGATACAGAACGTAGCGATGTTCCGGTGAGTGTTAATGCTACTGGATGAGATTATGTTTATAAAATTAAAAATGTAGTCGAATAGATTAATTGTTATTTGTAAAAAGATAAAATTCCTATTGGTTAATTTTATCTGAAAATATAATGGTAAGAATGTCTACAATAATTTTTATGTTTATCTATAATATACAAAATGCATATGTAAATGCAATGCATTCAGCTTTTTTCTTATTTTACTGCTGAAATCAAAGCAATAATAACTACAAAATTACTTTAGTTACTTGATGCGTCTAATTTACGGGTGAAGTTAACAGTTGCAATGGTTTGCCAGACGTTTTTAGTAGAGCCTTCAAAATGTGACAAAAGTAATTTGACTCGTGACGATATTCGTTGTAAAATTATTTACGTTGCCCAAGGTAATATTTTTAAGTGTTTACTGATAAAAAAACTTTTATTGAATTTTATTTTGTGTAAATTAAAATGTGCAACTTAAAAAAAATTTATCGATTAAGTTATTGAGAAATAAAACGATTAATAAAAATTAATGTTTTTTAAAGGTGGGAATAATGAACACTAGAATTCGTACTTATAAAAATGTAGTCCATTTTTTATTTAAAAAACTTAATTAGAAATGAAAAATCATTTTTCTTTTATAAATATTAATAATTAAAAATTAATATTAAGTTTTAATATAAACTGCCGAATTTTTTTGGTCATTATAAAAAATAAATTTATGTGTTTAACTTTTTTTTTATATTGCACAATTCAACATTACAGCAATACTTTTTTAGTACATCCTGGCGGATGGGTGCCAACTGCCGCGCTTCGACAAGTCTACAAACGAGAATATCCTAAATTTTTACGAAAAATCACGGAATATGTTGTTAAAAAAACAAAGTCACGACCGTTAATCATTTAATGTTATAATTAGTATTGACTGATTAACCAAGTATTAAGTTGTATTGGTAAAGACATATTTTAAACAAATTTTACGTGAATATAATAATTTTTGTTTAATGGATCATTTTAAATGTTTTCTTATCTTTTATAAAATTAAATTTTTTAACTTTAAAGTTGGCGCATTGTGGATTTTATATAATATTTTTATATATTTAGTGAAAATAATTGTAGGTTAAATATATAAATAATTTGAATTATCTCTTATTAACTTTTAAAATTCACTTTTTAATTTTTTTTTTTTTTGTGACTACCGAATATTTCTTATATCTTACTTGTAATATTGAGGAAAAATTATTCTTTTATGTGTCTAAGGTTTTTTTTTAAATATCTCTAGTCTTTTTAAAGCAAAAAAATTATTTGATCTACAACGGATAATAAATTTAGGTGAATTTTTATCAACTTGTTGAAGTTATGTTATGTATATTGACTTTTGAAACAAGTCTTAATTATTTTTAATTATAGTTTTTCTCTAATAAATAAAAGTTAATTTCTAAATGCTTTATAAAAAGATTTTTTACTTTGCTTATTGTAACTGTTTTTGGTTTATTTTTGCAGTGCATTGATTATTATTTCCTGTGGTCTTTGTTTACTACTCTTGATTGTTTATTATTTCTAATTATTATGGAATTTGTTTATAAAGAAGTAATTACCATTTTATAGAGCAATTGAGGATCATCTAGGATGGTACAAAAATGTTTTTTTGCTATTTTTTAAAGATTTTTTGCTTAATTTCCTCTAAAAATTAATTGGCAATTTTATATTTGTTTAGTTAGAAGTAATAAAAGTGGGAATTTTTGGAAACTTTTTCTTTCAACACTTTTAATGAAAACATCAACATAATTATTAGCCTTTAAAAAATTCACCATATATATATATTAAAATAGAACTTTTATTAGCTAATACTGAAGAAAATTGTTTTTTTTCATAGCTTTTAATAATTCAGTCAAATTAAAAAAATTGAACAAAGTTTTGGATAGCATTTTTTTTATATGCTTATTTTTGTCCCAAATTTTTGATTAAAAAAATATTTTGTTTTTGTTTATCATAAACTAATACAATTAATTTGGCACGAAATTTTATTACAAAAAAAATACGGTGACTGTCGCTTTCTTTTAAAAAAAGGTGTTAAAAAAATTTTGATAACAATTCTTCAAAAAATTTAAAAATTCTTTTAT